>JAGKQL010004885.1:2000-13175 GCA_018398635.1 Cyprinodon brontotheroides
AATTACGAAATATTTGCCATATTTTATATATGTTATTTGATATATTGGCGATACATAAGTCTAATGCATAACAAAATCTCTCCTTTCAGAGGGCAAAAATATAACGTGAGAGTTTTGCTTGGCTGCGATGAAGTACACAAGATTTTACAATGCGGCGTTTTTAAAATCGATTGATATCGGCATATGAAAATATATTGAGAGTTTATTATTTTTCAAAGTGTCCGGAAGTAAGGATAACTAAAACTGCTATTTCATGACACTTAGCGCATGCTTTAACATGCGACATGATATCCGATTATCGACATGAGGTTTTGAAATATGCGACCATGGGATATGGCTAAGGCTCCCAGCAGGTGCGATACTAATGCGACTTTTCGCGGTATTTCGTGAAAACCTGATAATAAACCCTGGCCCACAGCTTTGGGACAGAGAAAATGTAAACCACCCCAATAATGCTATTTGTATTTTTTTTCTTTCAACAATTTAGATAAGCATGTTTACTTTCAAAGCACTCCGGATTTTAGGTAAAACATATAAACATAAATTAGCTAATGTCCACCTTGCTACCTGTAGCATCAAATCAGCCTAAAATACATACAAAATTCAAATTACTAATGATTCCTGTTGATTAAAGGAGATTTTCCAAATCCCAAAATTTTTCCAGGCAATTCTAAACATTCCATATATTTACAATTTTCTAGCACAATAAAATCTAATAAATTTTAACGGTGGCTGAAGTAAAAATAACCTTTTTCAGCACTGAAGTGCACAGACAACGTTCCAAAGCGTGGTTTTTGTACACGGTCGCACCTTTAACTATGATGTGTGATTCAGAAGCTTTGACAGCACCCAGTTCTTACATGGAGCATCATGGGCTAAAAATAAGTGGTTTTACCTTCTTTTCTTGAAGGTATTTTTTTCCACTGCAGAGCTCTGATTTTCCTTTGTGTCTCTTTTGTGAACTTTGGCAGCGCTTGACTAAAGCGTTCAATAAACGGCTACAGAATAATGAATCATTTTCCACTTTTCTTTTAGGGAACAGAAAGTAAACAATGATTACGGCTCGTCTTATTCGTCCGTTTCTTTTACTGCCCCGTACGCTTCGATCACTGCAATTTTCTTCATCAATACTGTGCGGTAATATTTCAGAAAACATTACAGCAAAACAACTTGTTATACCAATAATACACACAAATTGTTTCCAACCGTGGACTTCATCTGGAGACAAAGCTTTAACCCCATATGCAATAAACTCTGCAGCTGTTACAGAAGCTCTACACAACATCTGAGCAGGATTTTATCATGATGTGGACGTCAGACCATGCTGAACCATTACAGAGCTGCTCAACATGTGGAACATTTGGCCTTTCAGCTGGAAAAAGGAAAAAACATTTGTGAAAGAGAAAAAAAATGCTAAAGTCGAAATAACCTGATGAGGTAAATCCCAAACATATTAATTCAACTTCAGCATCCATCCATCCATCCATCCATCCATCCATCCATCCATCCATCCATCCATCCATCCATCCATCCATCCATCCATCCATCCATCCATCCATCCATCCATCCATTCATTATTTCTTCCTCTTATCCCGGGGCCGGATAAAGAGGATCCACACACACCTCCTCCTCAGAGACATAGTCCCTCCAGCTTGTCCTGGGCCTTCCAGGAGGCTTCCTCCCAATGGGGCATGCCTGGAACACTCCTGAGGAAGCGACCAGGAGGCATCAGGAACAGATGCCCGAGCCACCTCAGCTGGCTCCTTTCGACGTGGAGGAGCAACGACTCTACTCTAAGCTCCTCCCGGGTACCTGAGCTCGAGAGGGTGCGCCCATCCACCCTGTCAAAAGAAACTCATTTAATTTGTTTTTGTTTTTGCGATCTTGTCCTTTCGATCATTACCAGAGATGGCAAAAGTACTCACTTTCCGTACTTGAGTAAAAGTACAGATACTTGTGTTAAAAAAATACTCTGGTAAAAGTGGAAGTACTGATTAAACTTCTTTACTCAAGTAAAAGTAACAGCTACAATTTATGTAAATGTACTTAAAGTATAAAAGTAAGTAAAGTAAAACCACTTTTTTCATGCCGCTGCCTACATTTTAAAATGGATGATGTCTGCCAATAGGACTTAGATCTCCGTTGTGTTCATTTTCAATCATCTTGTCGCCCATGCTACTATGCTAACGCCACCGGCCCATCAGCTGCAATGATTTGCAACATAATGATCGAATACACGGGGTAATCTGTCGATTCATCTTGTAGTGGTGAATACAAATGCAACGTAGATTCCCCATCCCACTAGATTGAATTTGGTATTGATGACGGAAAATAATAACGGTAACTCCATTGTAAAATGATTTCAAAACTAAAGTACCTAGACAAATTTTTTAAAATGTAAGGAGTAGAAAGGACAGATAATTTGTGTAAAAATGTAAGGAGTAGAAGTAAAAAGTCGCCTTATAAAATAAGTAGTAAAGTAAAAAGTAAAGAAATAGCAGAAAGTGGGGCCTATTTTTTGAGGTACAGTAACTAAGTATTTGTACTCGCTACTTCCTCCCACATCTCTGGTCATTACCATGATCTCATGACCATAGGTGAGGGTGCACTGGAAAAATGATCTAGAAATAAGTAAAAAATTACTAAAATAGGTGTGTTTACTCTTAATTTGAGAAGGTAAATAAGGTATTTTGCCAATGTAATTAGTTTACCTCTCTTAAAATAAGATAATCAGATAAAATGCACTTTAAATAAGACAATGCAACTGTGTTTTCTTGTTTTAAGGGTAAATTGTCTTGTTCAATTGGCAAAGTGTCTCT
This sequence comes from Cyprinodon brontotheroides, assembly GCA_018398635.1. Taxonomy (NCBI): domain Eukaryota; kingdom Metazoa; phylum Chordata; class Actinopteri; order Cyprinodontiformes; family Cyprinodontidae; genus Cyprinodon; species Cyprinodon brontotheroides. The sequence continues at coordinate 4,820 of JAGKQL010004885.1, forward strand.
TTTACCTACCTCAATCCAAGAATAAATGCACTCTATTTTAAGAAAAAATTACTGGCTCAGCTCCCTCCTCACCACGAGAGTCTGATACAGCGACCGGGCAACTTCGCCGACGACGCCGCACCTATCCATCTATCGATCTCACACTCCATCTGTCCGTCACTTGTGAAGAAGGAATTTCAGCATTTAGTTTTCTTAATTTAGAGTCTTAGCATCCAACCTCTTGGCTACTCCTTTGGACTGTACTGCCTCTCCCAGATTCTGAGCTCTTGTGAATACTTTTACGTAAAACTCTGCGGTTTCGTCGTACAGTGTGAGCTGTAGCTGAGTGGAACGACTGAAAAAAATCGCACAGTGTACGCCCGGCTTAAGCTACACCACAAACTACAGCGATCAAAACACTTTCCTCTTTAGTAGTAATGGCTAACAACAGCACATGGTGAACGCCACCCATTGAGCTCAAGGACCCGAAGCCTGAAGACCGCTGAACTGGCTGCCGAGCAGACCCAAGCAGACAAAGGAAGGCAGGAGTTTCTAGAAGATGGAGCCCAAGCTGGTGTCTAAGAGGTTAACAGGAGTCTAGATCAGAAGATCAGAGATCTGAAGCGGTACCAAGGAGAAATACAAGTCGAAGTAAGGAGACAGATCCAGGTTCAGTCCACTGGCAGAAACCAGCAGGAGTCCGAAGACAGATCAGGCAACCAAATCCGAAACAAAAACAGGCAGGCTCAAAGGTCAAAGGGCAGCACTGGTCAGGATCAGGCAATCAGAACAATAACAGGTAATGCTAGAGAACTCTCACCAAAGGCTTGAGGAGATTAAATTTAGGAGATAAATGAGACATCTTTGTCAATGGGAATACATTACAATTTACATTTAAAGTAATAAGCTCACAAATTACATTGTCTTATTTCAGTGCATTTTAACAAAATATCTTATTTAAAGGTAAAAAATATAAATTTCATTGGCAAACTATCTCTTTTATTTAGGGGTATAAGAGTAAGGGGTAAATACACACTTAATTTGAGAACATTTTATTTGTTTTCCACCTAAGGCTTCATTTTGCGGTGTAATTGTCTATTTTTTCGTGACTGGGTGCAACGGCAACTGAAGGGAAAGGCCGGTGGATACAGGGCATTGAAAGCAGGCGGAGCAAGGCGAGGTGAATGAAGCAGAACCATTAGGCCAAAGTCATCCATTGCCAAGATGATGACATTATCCTGTTGGGGAATTCTGAAAAAAGTCTGCTGTGCAGTCTTACATATTTCTCTCCACCACCGAAATGAAAACAACAACTAAAAGACATTTTTTTAACTGGTTAGCTGCAGTTATTAGTTGTGATTGAGGCCTGATAGCAATATCAAAGTACCGACTGCTGCAAAGCACGCTGGAAATTCATCGAAATGATTTTACGCTAATTAAAGTAGCATATTTTTTCTTGAATTGAGATATTATTTACAATATGCCCCACAGTAGTAAAACAAATTACATCGCTGGCAAAAAATATTATAATACATTTACCACTCCATTAAAGACCCATCCCTAAATTTAAAATTTTACCTAACACCATATGGTACGGTGCTTAGCGCAAACCCTCAATATAAATACCGCCATTTTACGAATTAACGCATAGTTTTGGTGGGTGAAATGCGATGATTGCCACTGCGACATTTTTACGCCGAATATGCGCTTGAAAATAAGAACAATGCAATTGTTTTTCTTCTTTTTAAATACTTATTAGAGCATTCTACATACCACTTTTAGTCTCAATTGGAGAAAAATACACTTATTTTTAAGTAAAATGAGAAAGCAATTAGATTTTACATTTTGCAGTGTAGAAGAACTTTTTCCAAAGTTTTAAGATATGTTTTCCATTTTAGAGCCTACCTTATTCATGCAGTTATATGGGAAGTATTGGTACAGGAAGCTGCATTTCTGCCAGACTTTTCCCAAATAACTGAATATTTTCTGTCCCCTTCTCCTTGACATTGGAATCTGGTCTGTTGATTTTGTTTTGATTGAAATCATTTCAGATTGATCAGATTGATCAGATTGATTGACAGCACTAGGTGTGCGATACAACCAGATTACATGCTGGGAAAAAAAGGTTATTCCACCTTTTAGTTTCTTTTGTTTTTTGTGGTGAACAGATTTACTCCATAAAACCTGATATTTTTACATACTTCATTCCAGCTAACAGGACTGAAGTGTTCCACAAACGGAAAGGAGGTTACTTGAAAAAGAGGAATGCAGGTGCTCCATTTTCCAGCAGAACATTTAAACCATGACGAAGTAACTTACTGAGCCGGTAAGTGGGGTGCACTAGTGGATTATGTGTTGTGAGAGCATGTGAGTAGAGTGGAGTGTCATTGAACTGTGACTGAACACTCTTCTGAAACTGCCCACACAGTTGATAATTTAAAGGACATCAAAGCTGTGTAATTCTGGATCATCTTTGTATCTGAAGCATTTCAAATTAAAACATCTGCAACAGACCCAAAGCTTATTTAATTAACCTGTTTGCCAACACTAATTAAAAACAAACAAGACAATGCTGACCTCGGATCTAAATGATGTAAATGGTAAATTTATTTTTGAACAGTGATGTGATGGTGGTGAACTCTTCCATTGGTCAAACAAAGAACGTTTAGACTTTCATCTTTAAAAAATATGATACTCTGTTTTAAAAGCTTCCTGTAATTAACAAGAAAACCCAAAAAATTAATAAATCCAGAAAGCGAGCTTCCATGTTTGAAGTTTATACATGGAAGGATGTTCAGCGAATTTTATTGGTCTAAAATACAGTTTAAATGTGACGTCACTTATTTAATGCAACATGCTTTGGATTCATTAGCTCTCACAGGCATTTACTAAGAAGAAGAGAAAAAAACATTTAAAGTTATTTTTTTATGCCATTTTTTTAATACTAATCCAGAGCTAATGGTAGCTTAGCACAAATTCTGAGGACCAACAAAGCACTAACTTCAATTACTCCCAGCTCTACCATCCTTAAAACATTTCTTCCTCTGACCTGGGCTCTTTTAGGGTGAATATTTGTCTCAATATCTGTGGTGGAATGTCTCTCTTTGTAACAAAATACCCACCCTGAGTCACAAGAATCTGTAATTTATAGGGATGCACTATATTGGGATTTTGGCCGATATCCGATATGCCGATATTTTAAAACTCATGTAGCCGATAACCGATATAGAATACCAATGTTAAAAGCTGGACAAAAAATAAGTAGTCATTGAGAAATAGCAGTTTTGTTATCCCATTTCTGACACTTTGAAAAATAATATACTCAAATATATTTTCATATGCTGATATCAAATTGATTTTTAAAAAGCTTGTAGGTATCGATCTATTTTACTTTGAAAATCTGGTGAAATTTCATCGTTCTATTTCAAGCTATAACTCTCCATAGATATTTTGCAAATTCTTGTGAGATTTTGTTAGTAAAATAGATGCGTATCCGGCGTCAATATATCAACATATATAAAAATATGGCAACTTATTTGGGAATTACCGGGGATTTAAAGTAGCATAACGATGACATATAGCAATATTTCATTAGTAAAAAGAGATTGATATGAATTGTTTTTAAATGGCAATATATCAGCGCCATGAAGATATTGGGATATTTTAATGGATCAATATTTTTTCCCTCGTCTTTTAGAAGTTTTTAAAGTCTGTAAAAAAAGTTTTGAAGAAGAATATTTTTTTTTTTTTTTTAGACTTTAGAAAACTCAGAAGCTGATCAAATATCCCGGGTTAAATATCGATTGGGGTGGCCGATGTCCGATATTCAGTTTTAAAGGCCGATACCGATAGGGGGCCGATTATATCGTGCATCCCTAGTAATTTAACATAACAGTTGTGGAAATTCAGAGAAGAAACATCAAAAACATGATTTAAACATGGATTCTTACCTCTAACCCCTTTCTTACCTGTCTTTATCTCTTTGTTTAAGAACGTGAAAGAACAACGCAAATACGGTAAAACCCAGAAAAAAAGACTCGGCTGTTGTTATGGTTTCCAACGACCCCAGGCATGCATGAAGTAGACTGCTCTAGCATAGTTTGCAATGATGTTCATGGTGCCAACCTCCAGCTGTCTACGGAGGCACCAGGGCAACAAAGAGACAAGCAGGACAAACAACCAGTCACGACGCACACTTACACCTGGAGAAGCCAATTAACCTAACAGTCATGTTTTTGGACCATGGGAGGAAGTTGGAGTACCCGGAGAGAAACCACGCATGCTCAGGGAGAACATTCAAGAACCTTCTTGCTACAAGGCAGAGGTGCTACCCACTGCTCACTGTGCAGCCCAGTGTTCACGTCTTCTCCACAAATTTAATTTTTCTCAGCAGTTTGTTTTTTTAATACTCGTCTTTCTTTCAAAAATTCATCTTTAATGTTTCTGGAGATATGTACAGAGCCGAGCATCAATTCTACTAAAACATCTGTTTTATTGTGGACCGACCCATTATTTGTCAGTAGAGTCAATTCTGAGCAAACAATAAAAGCACTTAGCTTCAACATCAATACTAAGTGCATTGAGCAACAGAGTCTCATTTACTTGCAGTTTCAACATTGCTCATCACAAACATAACAAACACAGACCACTTTATGATTTATAGCTTTCATTCCCTAAGGAATGGTTTCAGCAAGGTCTGGGAAAACTTGCTTTGAAGCCTTCGGTCCTTGTGATTGGTCCAGCAACTCTGATGCGTTGATGCATGCGTCGAGTGCACAGAGCAGGGGTCGGCAACCCGTTTTTTTTAAAAATGTATAAAAACAGATTTTTTGAAATTGTTTTAATTTGATGTGCAGGATGTCAAACAAACATTCATTATGTTTTTTATTGCTGTAAAACTCTGTATAATTAATAAACTTAAACAATATATGTAAACATTTCTTTCAACGAAAATTTGCATCATAGACATCGAGATCAGGGGTCATATCCTGCGACACACGTTTCAACGCGGTGCGATGCCAGGAAAAGAGCAGCGGGTGGGTGTCGGACCATGGATCAAAGAGGGAAAAAAAGGAAGATACCTGAAGAGAACAGAGGATTCTAAGAAGAAGAATGGAGCGAATCGTTTGCTTACAATGAGGAAGGATTGCCTGCATGGTTTTTTTTTTTTTTGTAATGAGAGGTTGTCAAAAAAAAATAAAAAGAGTAATTTGGAAATGTTTTCAGAAGGAAGGTTAAATATGCAGCCGACCACCAGGTTGGGAGTGAGAGAAAAAGTGTGATTGCAGAACTTCTGGATAAATTAGAGGAGCGCAAAGATAGATTTAAAGAAGTAGATTGTCATGATCTGGCCTGTTTGCTCCTCCTTAATTAGTATCATTCCTTTCACCTGTCCTTTTCCCTCCCTGCCCCCTCAATTATAATTTATTCCTCTCACCTGTTTCCCCTGCTTGGTTCATATTCAGTTCAGCCTGAGCATTCAGTTGCCAGATTATTACTTGTGCTTTCTGTTAGCCTGGTCAAGTTAGTCTGTTAGTTTTGTTTCCTGGGTTCATTGTCCTGGATTCCAGCATGGAGTGGAAAGAGGTTTAAGTGTTTGTCTAGATGCTCACACGATACGTCTACTGTTCACTCCCCGCATGGGGAGTCCTCTGGGTTTTGGCTCATTGCATATGTGGGGGAGGTTCGAGGTTTTTACTATCAGTAAGCTTCTGGCTCCAGGCAGGAGACCAGCCCCAAGTCCTGCATCAAGTTCCCGGTTCCACGTCCTGTCCTGCGGCTACCCTCTTCCACTGAGCACCTGCCTGTCTGCACCTGATCCTGTGTCTGCTCCTGCTCCTGTGCGTGACCACCTGGTCATGCTGCTTCTGGTCCCAGTCGGGACTCTGAACCCTCCTGGGGAGCCTGTGTGGATGCCTGGAAGTCTGAACATCCTGTTCCTGTCTGTTCTGGATCCCCTAACCAGGATCAGCTTCCAGCACCTGACCTCTGGGACTGCAGCACTTGGGGGACGTTATTCAGGACGTGGACTGTTAAACCAGGTAAAGTGACCAACTCAGATAATCTTCTGTCAGATGATCGTGGTCACTTACCTGTGTTTCTCCCACTACAGGGTGTCTGAGATTGGGCTGATTGCCCATACACAGCAACAGCTCCGCTTTAGTTTTGTTTTATTTAATAACCTTTTCATAACACGAGGACCCAAATTTGGGTCCTCAGCACTCGCCCCAAGATGGTTTTTAGACCTGTAACATATTCTCTGGGGTCTTGCCTTTATTTTGATACCAAAACAATTAAAACAAACTCTGTAGTTCTTGAGATATATTCAATTCATTTTTGGGCATGTTATTTTCAAGCATATTTCTCGAAAACAGGCCTAGTGTCCAAAGTTAATAAACCTTTTTTTTGAACTTTCCTACTGACTGTCTCCTTGAATACTGGTTCCATCTGTCCTCGGACTTCCTGAGCATAGATTGCATCTCCAAAATCCACTACTGCTGCTAGTTTTCGTTGCAAGCATAGAAAACCGTTCATAGATCCAACAGGTAGCGGCTCTGATGAAAATATCACTAAGGAACGATGAGTGACAGAGGATGTGGGATTTCAGGGTTGGAGAGCTCTGCTCTGATGGATGTCAGTTCCTGCTTGGTTCCTCATTGGTAGCTAAATCAGCTCCTCCCAGCTAGAAACATGTCCACCTATAGAAAGATTCCTTTATCCTTTTTCTATCATTTCATCAATGCAGCGAAAATCTAAATACTCGATATGAAGGGCGGTGAAGCGGCGTGCGGTGAGAACGTTCACTGCTCCTCCCTCACCTGCGTGCTACTATGTGACATTTGCTCCCTAGAATAAACAATTTGAGCATCATGAACGATTATTATATATTTAAGCCCACACTAGTCAGCGCGCCTTTTATAGTTGGCTAATAAGCCTGAAGCCCAGAGGCTTATAGAGGACTTATACATTTTGCAGCTCCAGACAGATTTGTTTTTTGTTTTTTTGGTCCAACATGAAATAACTTTGAGCAGTTTGGGTTTGCAGAACCCTGCCATAGAGCAAAACACTGTATCGGTGCGTGTTTTAAGAAAGTCATGTGACCGATACAGGAGTTGTTTCTACCTGACTGACTCACTAAACTAGGTTTAAAAACGTAAACTGTGTTTAAAAATGTCTCATCTTTTGCAATTTATCATTAAAATTATCAAATATTTTTGAGCCGCCTTAAAGGACTAGGAACAATTTAGTTACGTTTTTGTTTTAATTTTCTTGCTGTGTCATCCTGTTCCTCCCAGTTATCACTCAACTTATCTGAATTTAAGTTAATTTAAAATGGAATCTTAGTTTATTTACGTTTTTTTTTTCATTATTTATTGTTTTAAAAATATGATTTAAAAATCCCAGTCCACAAGCATCCTCATTCATATTTTTCCCCAAATGTTATTATTTATTTGCTGCATATAAAAATTTCAAAGACTTTTTTTTTTTCAATTTAAACATAGATATGAAATAATACAATATAACCTGGAATAACTAGAAGGATATTACTGCTCCAGGTCATCAAATCAATTCTGTTCAGTCTGCCAAATAAGCTGCCTGTAGTGTCTTTAAATGTCCAGCAGGTGTCAGTATTCTGTGAGACAGTATCAAAACAGTTTGGCAATGAGTCGAAACGCTTCAAGATGCCTCATTAAGCATCACTGTTTGGTCCATATTGACATGAGAGCATCAAAAGGCTGCTGCAGGTCTGTGTGCTGCATGACTGGTGATGCTCTGAGTGGATTGAGATCTGATAAACATAGAAAACCCTTTAAAGAGCAGTAAGCTCATCATTAAATTCAAGAAATCACACCAAGATTATTTTAACTTTGAGATTTGCATTATTTAACAATAATTCATCTATTAAACAGATTTATTTCTCTACACAGTTATTTCTGACAGAGGAGTGTTTTTCAGTGGAGGCTGGGTATACTAGTAACAACATGACCAAACTACACCAGGAACATCTGCAGTGTTGAATTACAGCAGCAGCCATTCAAAATGAAACTTCCCAGTCAAACACCAGCTGAATGGCAGCACACTTCCCTATAACTCCCAGCAAAATCCTCTCCAACTTCCAGCCACTGGAGTGACCCCCTTGTGCATATTTTTTTTACTCTGACTCCACCCTTTCACTGAATTACAGGCTCTGACCAGGAGATGGCGCTCCTCTTTAGATCTTAATGTCCACAAATCATGACAGAAAGAATATTTTAGTACAAAGATTGATGCTTAAAAAGTAACTGAAGGGGACCAGCCAAGGACCCATCAAGGACCAGTCAAGGACCAGCCAAGGACCGGTCAAGGACTGGCCAAGGACCCATCAAGGACCAGCCAA
>JAGKQL010004886.1:0-13064 GCA_018398635.1 Cyprinodon brontotheroides
AGAATGGGAAAGATTTTCATTATTTGGTTACCCAATAGAAAAAAAAACATTACTTTAAACCTTACCACATGTATTTGACTGGCAAATTAGATGACTCCATCTTTCTGTTAAAGTTATGAAAAATAGCTCAAGGGGAGGACTTAGTGCATTAAAGATTAAGTTAAAACATTACAGATCTATTTGTAAAACATTTATAGTTTTGACACAAATCAGGAATTAACAACCATGGTGCCATTCTGAGTTAAACTGAAGAGAAAAGCAGTCTCTTGTTGCAACATGACACTTTACTGGAAAAGTAGCAGAGGCGTAACCAGAAAGTTTTAATAAGGGTGGCCAGGCAATAAACCAAAGTACACTGACCGGGGTGGCCAAAAGTAGATATGCACCAAAACCTCAGGGTCAATCCCTACTGTTCCAAATGGTGGAAAATGAAGACAAAGACAAAACTATACTTTCCTTGGCCAGCTCTTTCCTAAATTAAATAGAGGAATATATTATAATATCCAAGCTTTCTATATAAAAGGTGGCTAGTGGGTAAAATTTTGGGTTTGAGTTTTGGGTGAACATCTTTTCACATTGTTTCATTATTTTACCTACTGATTATCAGTGAATTATTCTGCATAAAACTGATATTTACAAGTACTAATATCATAATAAATTGAGTAATTTTAATGTTTTTAGATTAAAAGTTATATTCATCCATGATTTCACTGAAGACTCCCAGATGACTGAAAAAGCATGAATTCTGTATTTATCATCTTTTCAATGTTAGTATATTGATGTGCATAATTAACCACAGTGTTTTTGTTGTTAATATATGAAAAATTAATGCTCTTTGCCACCATCTGTATTAGAGGGAAATAAATGGTAGTGGGTGGCCAACATTGGCTAGTAAAGGGCTGGTTAATGATTCCCAGCAGCGTGTCGCTCAGCTTTGACGACATCTTTGATTTATGCTCACTTTGCGAAGCGTGGTTCGCCATGTTATATTCCAAGCCACAACACAAGAGGGACAATCTATGGGTCTAGATAAGGCCGAGGCGGCAAAGAAGTGGGGGCTTTTGTGGTGAAGGAAACGGAGGGATGTGGAGGGCGTGAAAGAGAGCTGGGATCCAGGTGGATAAAGGGCCCCCAGCGCTCTCGCTCACCTCCCTCTTCAGCTGGTCCATCTTCGCATGAAGTTGTTTTCGCCATTGCAGTCATAAAACAAAACAAGTTTCGCCTCCTGTCTGTAAGTCACCTACAATTTGGGGAGAGGTGCAGCAGGACTGTCTGCTGGAGGCGTATCTTTTGTCGGTCACGGCGTACAACCCTTATGTGGTAGTGAGTATACATCATCGTTTTTTGCAATCAGCTGCATCGATCCAACAGCTGACGTATCCGAATTCGCATCAGACTCACGTCCGCAAGAGTATCGGCATTCATGTTTTGTTTTTTTCCAGTCTATTTTTATCCATTTGCTCATGGGGTAATACTCACTCCCGTGCTGCAGTGGCACTAAACCTATTTTTGCCGGGTTCCTACCCTCGGCTTCCTGCTTATCCTCCCGTGCAAGCAGTGTGTTGCAGCGCAGCTTGAAGACATTTTTGATTTATGCCCAATATTAAAGCGCGTGGTCTGGGCTCATATACACGTACACGCCGTGGGTCTAGATACGGCCGTGAGGCAGTGAGGAAGTGGAGGCGTAGTTTTGTCCGACAATGGAGGGACACGACCTAGGCCAAAAGAGCAGGGGATCCGGTGGGAAAAAGGGTCCCAGCATTCTCGCGCACCTCGCTTCTAGCTGGTTAAACCCTCTCAGAAGCTTGTTTTTCTGCAATTTGGTCATAAAACAAAAACAAGCTCGCCTCCTGTTTGGGCGGCACCGTCTGTGGTCAGCGCCAATTTGAGAGAGGGAGCAGAATAATTAAGAGGAGGAACGCGTGCATCACACTCCTGGAGGCCGAGGTATTGCAATTGCACCATTGCACTGCGATTTTATGCAGTTTTTTTGTTGCAAAAGCTCTTTCAGAATCTATGCACAACACAGGGGAGTCATTATTTTTCTTTGAAGTGAATGAGGTTTTATGGGAATAGGTGGAGTACAACTTTTTCTACTTCTGTTATTTGGTTTCTGTTTCTCAAATAAAAAATGTGATAACGATATTGGCGAAGCTTTCACTGATTTATTTCAAATTTCGAAACATTGTTTCTAGCCTGTAAAAAAGAAAAATTCAATCGCTCAATGAAAACCACTGTGTGTTATTGATTAACAAAAATAACTCCAATCTTTCTGTCAGAAAAATCTGGATTACTGAATCAATCGCCATGATGGGTGTGATTTACACCCCTACTACGCAGACGACCTAGTTTCAAAGCATAAATCAACCTTAAGGGTGGCCACCCCTGGCCCCCCATCTAACTCCGCCCCTGAAAGTAGAGGTGAACATAGCATGGAAGCAACTGCTTAACAGACTGCTTCCAACATGCAAAATTTTGATCAATCTGAAAAATAAAACCTTGCTTTATATCAACATGTGAGATGTGTTGAACCAACCTGTGCAGGTGTGTCTGTTTCATTGATCGGCTGTCCATCAAACCTAAACCTTATCTGACGAATTGAAAGCCCCTGGAAAGAGAAACATACAATCCTGATTAGAGTCAGATTTTACATCTTAAGGCAGCTGTTGTGAGGACAAGGTTTAAAAAACAAAAAACAAGGATCTCTATTGGAGACAAACGGGGAGTATTTGAGGTGGCTTGCCTGTCTTTCGCAGTAAGCCTTCATGAGTTTGCTGAGAGGAGTGTGCCTCTTGATCTTAAACTGGACCACTGATCCATCCTGACCCGCCACCTTCAGGTTGATGTGGTCGTTCTCTGTCTTCACTCCTTCCTGCAACATAATCAGCCATCATCACCATGAGCGCCTACAGCTGCCATGATCACCGTTCCCCGCATCCATGCCGCTTCTCTGTTCATCCAGGAGGTTAGCTTAGCATGCTAAGCCCATGCTGAAAACTGGCGCAGAGCTACAATGGCGCAAACACTGAGGGGAAAACGCAAACGGTTAACCCCCCCTAAACATCCTCTATGCTAGTATCTGGAAACGGAGCTTGCTTCAAACGCAGCTTAGCATGAAAGCCTTCTGATAATCAGTTAGAAAGAGGAAATTTAGGTGGAATATGCGCAAAAATCTAGAATATCCGCAAACCTTTGTTTTCCTCGTCTACCCGCTCTAACAGCATTACCGCAGCCTTCGGGGATAACTTACAGCGGGAATGAAATATTCCCCTTAAACTGGACCTTTCGCGGTTCGGACCCTTTACCAACCTTTGGTTTCTCCTCAGACATCCTGCTACTTTCTCCGGTGTCTAGAAAAAACGTAGAGCCTGCTGTCGATGCTGCTGAGGCGGGTTATTCTCACCTCCTACGGCCCGGCTATTTGGTTTGGAGCAGTAGAAATTCTTCATTCTGATTGGTCCTACCGAGGTCACATGATCTGCCGACCTCATGGGCGCGCGGATACATGAACGCGTACGGAGATTTTGCGCACTCCCGCGAGAAAACTGGAACGTGTGTTATAACAAAATCTGTGACCCAAGGGGGCGCTACACTAAGGTTTAGGTATTGTTTTTGGGATTTTATGCTTAAGCATTAATTTTGTGACATTAAGTTTGGACATTAATTATTTTTTTCTATTATTAAGCCTGGGATGTAGTAGAGAGCAGTCTAGTGAGGAGACTGCCACAGCAGGCAATTGAGTCACAATATATAACAGGTCACAGATTTTTTTTCCTAATATAATTTCACATTTGTTTCATTATAGGGGAAAAAGCAGCTGAGACCAGATGTTCACTCAGACATAATGAAATAACTGTTGTTTTCTTCCCCTAAACTTCTAACATGAAAATATTTCTTATTTCTAATTATTTCTTTTTCCTGTAGATATTATCTACAGGTACTCAGAGATTCACTTCCATACACAAAGCCATATTCTTATCTTCAGCTACCACAGTATACATGTCAGATTAAATAATACCTCTTATACCTTAGCCATAGTATCAAGGTGTTAATTTATTGTATCTCTTATACTATATCCATTGGTTGTGCTGTTCTTTTTCACATCTCTTTGCAGGCGATGAAGCAGACTGGACCTCTTTCTTTCATCTTTTTCTCATTTTTTTATTTTCCTTTCCTCTTCTTCAGCTTACATTACAGTGTCCATATGATCTGTAATACTCCCTGTATGAATAATAAAGTTTTATATGCATAAATCAAGCAGAAAACTATGGCAATAGCTGTACTGTTTGCATTACTTGTGTAAGCAAAATCACTGGGCTAAACCCTTGGCATCAAGACAATTATTCTTATTGCCACATTGCCAGACAGGACACTGTATAAAAAAAAAATTCTTATTTCAGGTCAGTTATAATTAGCTTGATTTATAGCAACAACTCAAGACTTAGACTCAGCTTTATTGATCATTTGGGATTACTCCCTTCAGGGGAAAGCTCTCTGGTTCCAGTAGTATATATATATAAGGTACAAGTAGATTCATAAGCAAGGTGCCATTAAAAATGAAAACCGCTTGATGAACTTGACATATATAAAAAGAGTGTATTTAGTACAAAAAAAGCATAAAAAAAGAAAAAAAGTTGTAATATCCTGGAATATGTTTCGTCTGAGAATATAAAACTATCTGCACAGTTGAGAGCTAGAGGCAAGACTATATAGTTGAGCTTGGACATTTGCACCAAATTTACTTGAATTGTACTGACCATATAAAATAAGAGTGACAATTATACGGGCTACACAGTAGTTTGCATATGTAATGGTTGGTACAGTGAGGAGAGAAAAAGTATATTACTGGGAGTGACAATAGGTAAATGTTTTTCTCAGGGTGTGAGAGGGTCACCTGTCCTTTCACCTGTCCTATCACCTCCGCCTTCCCCAAGGAGAGAAGTTGTACAGCTGGCAGTGGCTTGGGGAGCAAAAGGAAGGAGTCAACAATCGGTTAGTTGTTCAATCTTCCTTCAATAAAAATTTCTGGATTCAATTTTGCTAGATTTTTAGTTTCCAATAAAGTTAAAGAAATGTAATATTCAAATATTTACTATGTTAATTTACACTTGTGTTTTAAGCTTGTTTTTGCCCATTATTCCTAAAGAGAACTGTTCTAAATATGTCAGGCTGCCATATTTGCATAGAACATCAGGGTATTTTGACGACTGCTCCAACACACTAACTTTTTTGTCCTTGTTTTTTTTTGTTTTGTAACTTAAATAATGGTTTAGGGTTATTGATCAGTTAGCAGAACCGTTTGGACCAAAACTTAACTGATGTCTGTTTTTTTCCATGTGTCTAAACATTTAGCCGTTTCATTTGCATCATACGAAAATAAAATACCTTTGTGTTAAAGGTGTGACAGCTGCACTTTTCCATGGTGTTTTTAATTTGGTAGAGATGAACTATCAGTGGTACAGAGTACCTTCATGCGTCAGTTTTATCCAAGATTATCCAGACTTGTTAAGATCCACAATTCTCTCTTTTGCTTTTGATTTTTTTCATTATCTCTTGGAAGTTCATGGGGTACAATATGATAGATATATTGAATCAGAATGTGCCCATGTGTTAGAATGCACCAGACCAGTCCAGACCTAAATCAAACTAAGCATGACTTTACATTTTTTTGTTATTTTTTTGTTGACACTCCCTCTGTTTGAGCTTGAATTCTTTAGTGTCAGTCTAGTGCAAAGATGATAGAAACATGTCCATAAATACTTATGGTTTTATTTCTGCAGTAAAGGGGTTTCCAAAGTATCGGCTTAGGAGGGTGGAACATAAAAAACATCTCACATTTCCAATTTTATTTCTTTATAAATTAAAAACTTTAATCTTATATTTATACCTTTTGTGCCGTGTTGGTCTGCCACATAAAATCCTAATAAAATAAATGCTACAGTAGTTTGAGGTTGGAAGGTGATAAATTTACAGAGTGTACCAAACCACTGTAAGGGATTGCTCAATTTGGGTCCAAGTCCAAAACCACGCCCTGGTTCCTGGCATACTCAGCAGGTTTCTAGCTTCATTCTGTCAAGAAGAGTGCAGATCTTCAACACTTTATATTACTTCTCTCTTTTCTGCATTGAGGTCAAGAGAGAAAACAAGGTTATCCTCAAGTGACACTGTTTCTAATGAGAGGAAAAAAACATCAAAAGTTTAGCAAATCCAAAGGAAGGATTTTTTCATCTGCAAATAATACCTGCCTATGTTAATAATGGAAGGAAACTGAAACAGAAATGTCAAAATAAACTAGAACTGTAAGCAGTAATAAAAAGGATACAGCCTTGATCTGTTCTATACTATTTATACCATAGTTCAGAGCAACATCTTACAACTGGAACAGTTGTTTTTTGTCAACAATACATACAATTTGAGCATTAGAAAACTGGACAACTGGGTCATGATAAAGGTATGATGTTAGCATGTAAGCAATGATTAAATAAGACATGGGATTCTGTGCAAATGTTTTACCTGAGATAAGGAGAAAGTGATCAAACTGCTGCTCAGTGATCCAGAGTCCTCAGATGAAAGTAAGGCTGGGCAATATGTTGAGATTTTAAAAATACCGAGTTTAAAAAAACATAGAAATGGTCTCCATTTCAATTTAGTTATACTCATAGAAATGGCCCCATTTCCAATTTAGTTATACTCTTTCATATATTCTGAACGTTTTGTTTTTTTAGACTTGATATCAGGTTTCTCTAAAGCTGTTAGAAAATGTGAAATTTTACATTAGGGACAAAGCCTCCTTTAAATGTGTCTTTTTATAACTACTTTAGGGAAATAGAAATGGATATGATTTTGCCCAATTTTCCCAATTCCTAGATGAAAGTTTACATTTCATTATGGAATCAAGGTCCCAGAGTCTGGAGGAAGAGTGGAAAGTCTAAATACTTCCTTATGCTGACAACCGTTAAGGAGATGCTGTTTTCATTTTCAAACAGGACTTGGTACCAGCACAAACGTCTACATGGAACAAAAACGGGTTCTACTTGGCAGTAAACACACAGGAACTGAACCCCAAAGAGAGGTTATAGTCACTTTTTGTTATGTGGGGACAAAGATGTCACTCAGCAAAATGTTACTCAGCAAAAATCAACATTTGATGTATTTTAAAATTAAAGCCCTTTAAGATTCTCTCCGCCATGTAGCTGTCAGTATTGCAAACAGAACTGTTTACCTCAGCAGTGCCACGGGCTGATGGCCTCCAGGCCACAAAGCATTGATCCAGTCATACAATAGCTGACGAATACTCAGCAGTGGTTCAACATTTCTGTTAGAAATCCAATTTTTTAATCAATCGAAATGAAATGACTTTATTAATCAAAGATAACAAAGCAAACTTTTGTTTATTCTTTTTATTTTCAACTTTATAATTCTCTGTACAAAGATCTGATTCACATGTGATTAAAGGACACTGACTTTAAAACAAATCTAATAAAAGGTTAAAATCAGATGAAACATAAACCTGTTAATGGGCCTTTAAAGCAGACCGCAGTAGTAGAGTATGAAAGTGAGGCTTGTGAATCCTGTAAATACTGTTGGGTCGAAGCAGACCAGCTAAAACACAGATGTTTTAGCTTGTCTTGTTTGATAAAATACTCTCTTAACACATTTTGTTCTTGAACAGCTTGTTTTACATGTGTCCAGAACCATATTAAGTCCTTTTAATCAAGCCCAGACATTAGAAAGCATTTTCCCATAAACAAACGATAAGCAAAGAGAAAGTTTTCATTCTTAACTCCGTCAAAGTGAAATTAATTCAGAAGATCATAGTTTAACAACAGACACTCTGTACAGGCAAGTCTCATTGTTACTGCCACCATTAAGATCCTCTTCACTGACATTCCTCCTAATGATCATTCATGCGGGGCATATGGATTCTCCTTTGTTATACCTATAAAACATGGAGTCAAAGACCAAGTTAAGGGAAAACATATAATAGCTTTTTGTTTCATTTATTATTTATTTTTTATTATTAAAAGTGGATTAAATGTGTGCTTTACAGTTTTGCCTTTATCCACTAGATGGCAATGTTGACCATTTTAAACATGTGTTTCCCCTACTTATCCGATAAATCTCTCTATTGTACTTTTGTTTTAGAATTGCATATTAATGATCTAAAACCTCTCACTGATATTCTCCACTTTAATTAGCAGTCATGATGTGAGAAGCATTGAAGGAACAGGTCTCACCATATTTGTGTGTCTGATTTCATCATGCCTCATCTGGATCTCTGTTTTCCACAAAGAGGAAGAAACATGGACAAGGTGTTTATTTGTGCGTAGATTTTTAATGTTACATGTGTAATTCACTGGGTATGATGATGCAGGTATGTTAAATTGTTTTTAAGAGATTGCCATTAATGGAATATAGGTCAAATTAGATGTTCAAGAGAAGAAAAGAGGAAGAGGGAGGGTTTGATTCGGTACTTAGCAAACATCTACTGAACAGCCATTCACCTGGCTTTCTGGCGGACTTTCTCGCTTCGGGTCTGTCTTCCACCCGCGATCTTCTCTGCTGCTTCTGAAAAAGAAGATTACGTGATTTTTTATGATCATCCGCGGTTTTACTTTTATAGGTCCAAGTATGAAATGGTTTAAAAGATATAGTGGAGGATGTTCTTTTTTCATGGGTGGATCATCAAAATAAGTGGTCCTCTAATTGTCAATCATTCTGGTGATATATGTTTTTTAAAGGCCGCCCTACATGCTCGTCCCCATTTTCACTTACTGGGGAGAGTCTAACATAGTGGAAAAATTGCAAATTTTCTTTTTTAGAAAGTGCAAACAGCAACTTTTAAACAGAGCTGCAAGCACAAGGAGAAATGGACTTTGTGAATACCCTTGCACGTTGAATTGAGCTGAATTTAATTCTGATCAGCATGGAGAGGACAAGAATAAATACATTGCTGACGGAAAAGCCAAAAGACAGTGTTTGTTCTACCTAGATGAAGTAAAGTTAAAATGTTTGTTATCAGAAATTAATTATTCAATTTGTTTAAAGCTAACAGTACTTTTAACTGAAATATAGCAGCTCTAACAAAAAAAAAAAAAAAAAAAAAAGATTGGTAGTGTCATGCTGTGGGGAAAGCTTTTGCTTTTGAAAGAAAGGAAGAGTTGATTGCAGAAGCATGGAATGAAATACAGGGCGGTTCTGGTAGAAAACCAATTGGAGAAGGCAAAACATTTCTAAATTGTTGGCAGAACTTTTTTATTGGGTTAACTAACCTAAGCATAATGCCAGAGCCACAATACAATGGTTTATAGATTAAATTATGAGCCTATATAAATTCTATATACATAGAATTGTCCAAGAAAAAGTGCAGACTGTTCTAGAACACCAACAGGTAAACCTGAACTTCCTGTTCTTAACACCTTCCAGTTCTTGTTACCCAGAGAAGAATTGGTAAACACTTTATTCTCTAGACACTGAAAGCTGGCAGACATATTTATCCTAAAGGTCTTGCAGCTGTAACTGCAGCAAAAGGTGGTTCTGCAGAATACAAAAAGTACACCAGACTTTAAATTTTTTTTTTACTTGGAAAAATAAAACCACATATTTTCATTCAGCTTATAATTATTTACTTTGCTTTGCTCCACGTGTCACCTTGAAATAAAATACATTAAAGTTTGCAGCTTTTTATGGAAAAAGTTTAAAAAGCTTTAAATACTTTTCTTGGTGACAATCTACCTTCAACCTTTGCAAATAACAGGAGATTGTGTTTCCAAATTTTATGTTTAAAAAAGTTTAAAAAATACTGAGCATTAAAAAAATAAAAGTGTATTTCTTTTCTCTTCCAACCCAGCCTTCATTCATCAGTGAGAGAAAATTGTTTGAGATAGCTGTGTCAGCCCAGCCTTCACAATAATAGGCCTTTTTGTCTCACCCTCACCACCACCTCCCCTACCTCCTTCAGATTGCACTACCAGTGTGTTTCCCTTAGACTCACAGCTACCCATCCAAGCCACACTTGCAGGCAGAAGCAGCAAACGGCAATAGCGATGATGATGACTCCAGCCAGCAATCGAGCATTGTGATAATCAATATTTGGAAGTTGACTGTACCTAAAAGAAGAAAGGTGTAATCCCTCCATCACAAACAGAAGAGCCAGCTATGCAAACAATCTGACCTCCGAGGGTTTAAGTTCATTGGAGTTAATAAAATGCAAAAGTTTCAAGATACAATCTGATTTAAAGTGTTTTTAAAAATCACAGCAAGAGTTCCCACATTTAATAACATTTTCCTGTAACTGGTGAGATACAAAGAGGCCTGTGAATTGAACAATAACAACCAATGTTGGCAATAAATTCACCGGACCGGACATGCCAGCTAGAAAATAGGCTAATTCCTGAACTGAAAAAAAAAAAAAATAGTGCAACAGTTTTTGGCTTTTACTTAATCATGTTTATTTAACATATTTTTTTCATCTTGGGAGGACATAAAAATGTGTTAAAGTAAACTAATTATCAATATGCAGATGCCAAAAACGGCTACATTGGGGCTAGTTGATGCCTAACAAGAAGGATCCTGTTGCCAAATATTAGGTTTGATGCAGCACACGTTTTAAGCTTTATAGAAAATGTGTGTTTTGTGACTGGGTTTGTACTAAAAGGGTTTTTAAATGTTATATCATTTTTTCACTTTGAAGTTTTAAATTTTAGACAACTGATAAACTGAAAATGTGATTACAATAGTGATAGATTTCTATTAGAAAGGTTATTATTCACCTTGGAAATCTAATTTTATATAATTAATCATTAGTATTGTAATGTTTTAATTTATTAACACTATATACTTGTATATCCTTTCATGTCTAATTTAATGTATAAAATATTTTTTGTTTACAAAGAATACCAGTTTTACATTACACAGGTACATTCTGTGCGTGAAATCAAGTGTTAGAAGCTAATGATTCCATCTAAAAATATTAAAAAGTTATGCACAAAACTCAAAATATTAGTGAAAATAATGCAATTTATTACATTTACTTAATCATATTTAGTTACTAACAAAATTGTTTCATATTAGCAGGCTAGACATGTAAACAATTGTATTAACTAAATATGATTAAGTAAATGCTAAAAGCAGTTGCATTATTGTTTTTAGTGTAAACTGCAGCCTAATAACTAAATAGAATATTTAAATTACTTTAAAAAAGATCATAATTAAAAAGAAATGATATTGTGAGAAACTATAGTAAGAAAAATAATAATAAGTGGAGATCAACATGTAAAGTGCACTAATAATATCCTTGGTAATGCGAAAAGCTGACGAAGTTTGGGACAATTTTTAGTCTTACCCCCAACAAAACACCCCCAACGCATCATTCAGGAGGGCAAACACTGCTGGGGGCAGGATGTTCTTCACTGGGTAGTCAATGCACTGTTGGTTCAAAGAGCACCACAAGCACTGCAGCAGGAAGGGAGACACAACACTTTTATTGGTATGTAGGCTAAGCTAGATATGTGCATGTTCACTTGCAAAGGAGAAATGAAAATCTGACCCATATCTATCAATCTATCTGGAGCCGTTTCCTCTGTACACCTTGATGGGGTGGTCGCTTTTCCAAAATTAATACAGTTTAACAAGAAAACTGAACTAAACAAAGATAAAATATGATCCATTTGGATGAAGACAAGTATAATTTCTTACATAGCAGTTACCACATTTTGTATGGCAGTGCAAGATGCATGTTAAAACACTCTTCAACCGATTTGGCAGGGACATCATGAGGGGAGTTGGCAAAAGATAAAGTTTCAGTTTTATTATATATCTTTTTTTGTTTCGATCGGATAATTTCAATATAAAACCAAAAACTCAATAAAAAGTTGATTTCATTTCGGGGAGGTACAAAAAACAAACATTCACATGATTATTCATCAAATATGATAGGGTTTAAATAAAACGGGTCACAATGCAAAATCAAACAAAATTTGTTGGCATTACAAAAACAGATTAAAATTGAAGATATTCTTTTAACTTTGTATTTTAAGTAAATCTATATGTTTTTATCGGGGAAGACGTGGAACAGGACAGGTAGGATGTAAAGAGGAAACAGCGCCACCTAGAGTCATACTCTACTATATTTGCAGAATTTGATGCAAGGCTAAAAATCTAAACTTTAACTTTAAAAACAATACAAAATTAAAGGGTCAATAAGTAGGCCTAAATAGTACAAAAGACATTAAACCCCAGCCAGCATATTTCTGCTGATCAGAATTTTTTTTTTTCATTTGCTGACCATGACAACACATCAGGATATAGGAAACAACAGAGGGGTGGGAATCTTACAGCCACATTCTGCAGACATTCATCACAGCTTGTGTTTGATGCCAGGCTACAATGAGCTGAAACAGAGGGAAAAAACAGTGAAGTGAAGAACAACAATGATACGTAGGAGGATTAGGACCACTGAAAAAAATTTAAAAAAATTATTTATATTTAAATATGTCAGTTTATTATGGGAAAAACGTCAAAATTCTGACTTTTTTCTCAGAATTCTGCCTCTTATCTCTGAATTCTGACTTTAATCTAAAAAACAAACAAACAAAAAAACAAAACAAACAAAAAAACAACAGATTTTTACATTTTGTTTCAGTTTAATATGAGAAAAAAAGTCAGAATTCTGAGCCTAATCTCAAAATTCTGACTTTTTTTCTCAGAATTCTGCCTTTAATCTCTGAATTCTGACTTAATTCTGACAGCTAACAAACATGTTAGCATCAAGCTGTAGCCACGTCTGTTTTAGAGACTAGCTCTCTTGTTTTAATGACCTTCTGCTCCTGCATTAATGAAATAGCATCACCAGGGACCACTTGAGCACGTAAAAAGTTGCCTAATTGCATTATTTTCCACAAATGTGTTATCAGCCCTCCCAAACCACTCACATCTTTGTCGTTGAAGCTGCTTGCTCCCACATCTCTTCCTTCATGGTGTCCATCTGAGATTAAAGTCAGAATTCTGAGATTAAAATCAGAATTCTGACTTTTTTCCTCATATTTTAACTGAAATAAAATGTA
>JAGKQL010004887.1:0-12990 GCA_018398635.1 Cyprinodon brontotheroides
AAGGGAAGAAATAATAATGATCAGATTAAGAGTAAGGTCATACTTATTTAAATGACAATTTATACTTAATAGGGAGGGAAAAGAAATAATGATAAATGTGAAGGATGTGGAGAGATAGAAAATGTAGATGTATTGATGAACTTTACAAAACATATGAACCTGAAAGGAAGAAATCTAAAGAAGTGATTGAAAGGACAGCAAGAAAGGTCTTAAGGGTTATTGGAAATAAAAGGAAATACTGTATAAAAGATATTTATATAGATTAAGGAAAGCATTATTTATTTATCTTCAGAATACAAAAATTAAAAATAGAATTTAATAGATGTAAAACAATGTTGCTACACACTCTCTACACACTCATGAACAGTAGGTGGCGGTATACACGCCCCTTCCCTAGAAACCCCGGTGGGATGAGAAAACATTTGAATGGAAATCAGTGGGGAGAAATTAATAAGCTTTTGGTCCCAGTGCGGCTCTCTGTCACTCTGATTCCAGATATGCAAGTTGTGTATTCAGCATTGTTTTTTTTTTTAGTTCCTCTTTGGTCAAAATCTGGTCAAAAACCATCAATGAGATGCGCACCAAACAGGAAGTTAATTGCACAAAAGGATCCGGTAGATTTCCAAATAAAACACATCCGATCTTAACCCATATGATCCTTTTTTTAACTAGTTTAATTAGTTTCTCCCGTATGCCACGGCGTAATGCATTGATCTGAAAATCAACCTCAGACATAGCGCGCCGCAGTGGCGAGGGTTTGATCCGTCAGATGGAGTTAAATCACAAAGAATTCAATGTTGAATCGGGGCGGCAGCTAAATGCTAGTCGATGGGTAGCAGCAAAAGCGTTGCAATTTCACATAATCACCCGCTTGCTAGAAGCAAAAACTAGCAAGCTGGTGATTATGTATGTTCACTAGAGACTGACATTTTTTCAGGTAAACCCTACACTTCTCGCTATAAATGTAATCAAAAACCCATTTTAAATGCAGAAACTGATTGAAATTATTGATTTTCCCACTAAAAGTTAAGAGAAATCTCAGCCGTAACTTTATATAGTCATTTACAGTTTACATTCATAAGAAAAATCTTTGCAAGCGAACAAGCAAGTGAATATGTACATTCCCTGGTAATATTCTGGCAACAAACTATACATTTCTCACTGAAATGTACAAAACTCATTTAATGCAAAAACAAACTCAAGTTATTAATCTTTACACAATGAGCGAATGTAGGCCATCTATATATATTTTTTTCTTCCCCCTCCTCTCGAAAGTCACGTGACTAGGGCGTAAAACAATAGAAAGCGTATAGGCAGAGAAACGTAACAGTACCACAAAAAATGGCCATTAATGTACCTCCACTCCGTTTTGCAGTGTTGGACCAACGTAGTGGGGGTACATTTTCCCATGAGACTGGGTTGCTCTTTAACATTTCCAGAGCCGAGCGTCAAGCTCTGGAGGACTACATTAGCGAGTCGCTTGCTTTAGGTCTTATCTGCCCGTCATCCTCGCTTCTAGGGGCCGGCTTCTTTTTCGCTCCATGGACTGAACCAAATTTCACTGAAAAATAAGTATCCTCATCCTCTCATTGGCTTTTGAACCGATCCAAAACGCAAACCTCTTTACTAAGTTAGATCTGCGGTAACTCTTACCACTTAGTCCGAATCTGCCAGGGAGATGAGTGGAAAACAACCTTCAAAACACCCACTTTGAATAACTGGCAAAGTGCTTTGGCCTATGCAATGCCCCATCAGTCTTCCAGGCCTTAGCTAACGATGTTCTATGTGATTACCAGAATGTCTTTGTCTTCGTTTACCTGTATGACATTTTGATATACTCCAGTAGTCCCACCGAACACCAGCGACACGTTCTCCTTGTCCTCCAGCGCCTGCTTGAAAACAAGATTTATGCCAAGGCAGAGAAATGTGAGTTCCACAAGACATCTGTCTCCTTCCTGGGATTGATTCTCAAGGATGGGCAGGTTCGGTCAGATTCTAAAAAGATAAAGGTGGTGCTAGAGGGGCCTGTGCCTGATTCCTGATGACAGCTCCAGCATTTACTGGGAACATAATTTTGATGTGGGTGACAGGGAACTCCTCGCTATTAAATGGCCCTAGAGGAGTGGTGCCACTGACTTGAGAACTCCGATCAGCCTGTCGATCACAGTTCTTTTGACACATCACAAGAACCTGATTTACCGCCAATAAGTTAAGCGCCTGGACCCAAGACAAGCCCGTTGGTCCCTCATCTTCTCAAGGTTCAACCTCACAATCTCCTACCGACCGGCTCTGAAATCGCTAAGTCTGATGAACTCTCTGACCTACATTCCCCCAAAGATTCGGAAGAGAAACCTACTCCCATCCTCCCTCCCTCCTGCACATTTGGGGCCCTTCACTGGGAGATTGAGACCCTGGTTTCCGATGCCTCACGGAAAAAACTGATCCAGGTGGCAGACCGCCAAACCGCACCTACATTCCAAGCTCAGTCCGATCTCAGATTATTCAATGTTTTCATTCCACTAAGCTTTTTGGTCATCCTGGCATCAATCGAACAATCACCCAGATTACTTGTTACTTTTGGTGACCTTCCCTTTGTAGGAATGTACGGGAGTACGTCTAAGCCTGTTCCACCTGTGTACAAAACAAGACATTCAACTGGACCCAAATGGTCTGCTTCAGCCTCTCCCAGTCCCCAAGCGTCCCTGGTCTCATGTCGCCCTCGACTTAATCACTCTACCCCTGGCTCAAGGTATGATTGCCATTCTGACCATCGTGGACCGTTTCTCTAATGCCTGTCATATGGTTCTCCTACCAAGACTCCCTTACGCCTTCCAGATGGCCAAATGTGGTAGGAGCTCAGCCTGTGTCTCATGATGTTTTCTTCTCCGACTAATCCCTGTCTCTTGTGTATCAGGTGGACAGCTCCGAATCCCGTTTTGGAGTCCCTCTGCGATCACTGAAGTTCCGAGCTGAACTGGCCTCCCACTGTCCAGCTCTGCTCCCCCTCTGATGGAAAAACACAGATCCCAGCGCTCTGCCAGTGCAACACCCAGCAGCCAGCCGCAGCCAACACCCTGAAGTCTGATCGACGGATCCCTGCCATCCCTCCATCTGTCAGCAGCCCCCTGAGCAGTAGCCACCTGATCCGCTAAAGGCTCCGACAGCATTCACCTACTGTCTACTGCAGCATCTTCTCTCTTCTCACTCACTCGGTTTAATTAATAATCTCATAGTTACTATTCCCCTTAACTCTTTCTTTGTTACAGAGCTTGCTATAATCCCTGCATAATCTCTGCATAATCCTTGCTCAAATTAATAAACCTTCTTATTAAACCACTAACATGCCTATTCAGTGTGTTCTGCATGTGGGTCAGAAAACTTAGTGTTATTTTGTTCAAGACCTGTCATTTAAGTCCCCTATCAAAGAAGCTTCTAGAATGTCCTTCTTTCAACTGGAATATTGCTGTCCAACTGTCCTTGCATTTGTGACTTTAAGGCTCGTCTATTGTAATTCTTTACTATCTGGACGTCCAAAAAATTTAGTTATAATCTTTGAGATGATCCAAAAAGGTGCATCCAGATTTCTGATGAAAATTAAAAAGACAGATCATTCAAAAACATGTCATCTCACTTTACAGTTCACCAGATCATACAGTCAAATTGATTCAAAGTATTCTATCAAAGGAAAACCAGTTGATTGCATCGACTCATTGACTCAAATGCTATCCCTCACACTGAGCATGCTTAGCTGTCATGTTGGGTATGGGGATCAAACCCAAATGCAGAACACACCATGGAGACAGGGGTAAAAAGTTCAACAGTTTATTTTGAATCACACAGAATAAATCACAAATACTGATTCTGGTCTGGGATGACTTCACAAGGGTTTCTCTGTAGAGAAGGGATAGTTAGGTCCGCCAGAGGACTGGGGAATCTTGACACAGTCAGATACTGATCTGTACCTGGAGAGATTCAGATTGACGCAGTGAGAGAGGGAACCAGTTGGGTCCAGAGTTTGAGGGTTCAGCAGAGAGCTAGCAGCAGCAGAGCTTGACTTCAGACTTGAGCTCAGACTTTGAATGGTCAGCCAAGGTTCTCTCCTGAGAACTGGAACAGACTCAGCTTGAGGTTCCTCAGGTTTGGCTTTCTGGGCAGGCAGGCAGGTCATAACTGGCAACACTCTGGCACTGAAGACAGGTCTGGCCGCTGCTTAAGTAGTTGGTCTCCTGATGAGAGGATGAGCCTCAGGTGTGCAGGTGGCTCAGCTCAGGAGACCCAGGACGCCTTCTGCTGGAGAAAGGTGGCAGAACTCCAGATCCCAACAGTACCCCCCCCTCAACGACCGCCTCCTGGCGGTCCAGAGGAAGTGGACGGACGGGAGTCGTTAAACTCATCTATGAGTGACTGATCCAAGATGTAGGACCCCGGGACCCATGTGCGGTCCTCTGGACCGTAGCCCTCCCAATCGACCAGGTACTGCCAACCGCGGCCCCGTTGACGGGAGTCTACGATCCGGCGGACTGTGAACGCTGGATGGCCATCAATGTCCCGGGCGGGTGAAGGGGAGTCGGACGGAGGGCACAAAGGACTGGTACGGACAGGTCTGATCTCCTGGCCTGGTGTGTACTCAGGTGCGGGGCGTCTTTTCCGGTCGGCAAATCTCTTATTCTGAGTGGCAGTTCGGTTGAGTGCATCTATATTTTCCTTCCAGATCTTATGACAGCGGCGGATGTGATGATTTACAGACTGGACTGAGATTTCCTTCTCGTCGGCGGGGAACAGAGAGGGTTGATAACCTAGAGATATGAAAGCGTGACAGGCCGGTAGCAGCAGATTTCTGAGAATTATGGGCGTATTCCACCCAAGACAGGTACTGACTCCAGTCAGTCGGGTTCGTGGACGTAAGGCAACGGAGAGTGACCTCCAACTCCTGGTTCATCCTCTCCGTTTGACCGTTAGTCTGTGGATGGTAACCGGAAGTAAGAGACACCTTAGAGTCAATGGCTGAACAGAAAGCCTTCCAAACCTGGGAGATGAACTGGGGACCTCGATCAGATAATATTTCTTGTGGGATTCCATGTAGACGGAAGACATGCTTCACCAGAAGCTGAGCGGTTTGAAAAGCTGTAGGCAGTTTCCTAAGGGGAACCAGATGACAGGCCTTGGAAAAGCGATCAATAATAGTTAGGATGGTTGACATACCCTTGGAAACAGGAAGACCAGTGACGAAATCCACTGCAATGTGGGACCAAGGACGAGACGGAACAGGCAGAGGTTGAAGCAGGCCCAAAGGTGTTGGTGGACCGGTTTATTCCTGGCACAGATGGGACAGGCCAACACGTAGTCCTTCATGTCCCTGTGAAGGGACGGCCACCAAAAACGTCGGGTGATGAGAGCAATTGTTCGGCTGATACCTGGATAGGCAGAAAACTTAGATGCATGCATCCACTGGATGAGCTGGATCTGGCCAGTTGGGACATAAGTTTTATTAGAGGTCCATTTCCAGGTCGGCCCTGGAAATCAAGCCAGGTTAATCAAATCTGTACTCTCAAGAGACGCTCCTACCGCATAAGTGGTTGGGAGAACAGGCTCAGGTACCTCAGGTTTGTCAGAAGAATACAGGCGAAAGTGAGTCGGGCTTGACGTTCTTGGAACCGGGTCTGTAGGATATTAGGTTAAACCTTGAGAAAACAGGGACCAACGAGAATGGCCAGGATTGGATCGCTGGCAGACTGGATGTATGACAGGTTTTTTATGGTCTGTCCAAACCAGGACAGGGTGTTCGTAGCCTCGAGCCAATGTCTCCCACTCCTCCAGCGCTAGTTTAATGGCTAGTAACTCTCTGTCCCCAACATCGTAATTCTGCTCTGCTGAGAAAGTCTGGCGGAGACAAAGGCACAAGGATGAGTTTTTTGATCTGAGTCAGATTGTTGAGACAAGACAGCTCCTACGCCAGAGTCAGATGCATCCACCTCTAGTATAAATTGCTATAGAGGGGTCAGGTTGAATCAAAATGGGAGCACTGGAAAAAGGGCCTTGTGGTCTGTTGAAACCCACATCGGCTTTGAAGGACCAGTGGAATGTTTGCTTTACTGAAGTCAGAGCTGTGAGAGGCTGAGCTGTTTGACTGTAGTTTCTGATGAATCGATGGTAGAAATTTTGCAAAACCCCAGGAATCGCTGAAGCTGTTTGGCGGTTCTTGGGGGTGGGCCACTCCAAAACTGTTTTATTTTTCTTCAGATGGCTTCACCTGCCCTCGAGCACAAACCCCAGAAAAGTGACAGAAGGTTGGTGAAACTCACATTTTCAGCTTTTACAAAAAGTTTATTTTCAAGCAGTCTCTGGAGAACTAGGACGACATGCTTCTTATGCTCAGACTGGTTCTTGGAATAGATCAGATGTCATCAATGTATACAAAAACAAAAACGTTGAGGAAATCTCGAGAACGTTGTTTTACAAGGGGCTTGAAAACAGGTTGAGCGCTTGTCAACCCAAAAGGCATGACCAAGTATTCAAATTGGCCAATGGGTGTTTTAAAATGCAGTCTTCCATTCATCTCCTCTCTTATTCTAAGAAGATTGATATGCATTTCTTAGATCAAGTTCTGCGAACACAGTAGCCCCTTTGGACTGGTTCAAAAGGCTGGTGCTAGCAATGGCAAGGGATACTTATTTTTGATGGTTATTTGATTCAGTCCTCTGTAGTCTATACAGGGTCGAAGAGAACCATCCTTTTTTCCCGCGAAAAAGAAGCCAGCACCGTGAGGGGATGAAGACGGCAGAGGATACCAGCAGCTAGAGACTCATTAATGTATTTTTCCATGGCTTCAGGTTTGGAAATGTTAAACAGTCACTGCTGGAAGGGAGCTCCTGGTAACGAAAAAACGAAAAAGGTTAGAGTCTCTCTGTGGTTACCAGAAATCAGGAGCTCTAACGGCCGGGTTTGATGTGTGACTTGGTGCAGCTTCTTTCCATCAATGGCAGAGACTCTGAGGGGCTTCTTCAGAGGGACAGTCTCAATCTTGAGCTGTTGAACCAGGTTAGCATCAATCAGATTTCTTTCACATCCAGAATCTATGAAAGCTGACAAAGTAAGAGTTTGATCAGAGGAGAACAGAGTTGCAGGTAACAGGAGGTGATTAGATTTTCCAGATTGTAGATGGTCCGTCAGACTCCTCACATCCCCTGACGGACCCCGGCTTTTGATTTAGCTGGGCCCGAGGAAATTAAATGACCAGGCTCACCACAGTAAAGGTACAAGGCACAATTCTCCCCAACCTGGGAGAGAAAAAAAGAAAAAAAAAAAAAACCCACTCACAATCTTAATCACGCCTTCCCTCCCTAGTGCCCCCACTCACACCATAGAAAAAAACAAACAAAAAAAAAAACGCGGACACACATAACACTTACATACAATAATACCAGGACCAAAGACCCGGCGGCACCGGTGTTTGGTCCCACTTCTGACACCAAACTGTTGTGGAAATTTTCAATGATCAAGAGGTGAGACATTGTTTCAGCAAAAAGAAAAGATCAAGCTTCTCTTTATTAAGCTTTTTTGAAGTGTTCAAAGGCACATGCTCTGAGAGTCAATAAAGATGTGCCCTGACTTGAGGGCTTATCAGATTTTATAACCTTTTAAACACACACCAAAACAAGAACACGGGCAGGAACATTGGCAGCAAAAAGGTGTGGATACAATGAACAGATGCTAGGGGCCATCACAGACTTTTAGGAGACTAGAACAATAAAACTTCACCCCTCAATGTATTAAATTCTACCTCTTGGCAGCTGAGATGAAGTGAGTTGCTGATAGAGAGTCAGGTCATCTGAGCATCAGTGTACTTTAAGAGAATACTCTTACTCAGTAAAATCTATATATTATATACACTCCTGATAAAAATCTTAAGACCAGTCAAAAAATTGCAAGGATTTGCATTTTGCACTATTGGACCTTAAGAAGGTTCAAAGTAGAGCTTCACAATGTTAGAGTGTATACATTCATGCACAAAATAAAATTTCCCACAACAATAATTATTGGCATAATTATGGTCAAAGCTCTGCCAAGAACATTTCAAGACAGACTGGATGACCAGGTTTAGTGGTGTGTGGGAAAAAAAGTATCCAACTATTCACCCTAGTTAAACAGAGATTGATGGATTTCACTCAGTCGGCACATTTATTCATATCTTTGCAAAGAGAGAACAGTTCATCATACAGCCCTAATGGCACAGCATTCTGCCCTGTTCTGCTAGAGCAGCATTTGTTCCCCCTTACTTACAACAATGAAAAGTAGTCAGACAAAACAAATAAGACACTTTGGTTAAACACTAACATGTTATGAATAAACCTTGAGAAAGAATCTGGTTTGTTATGGGAAGAAGCTATGTCTGGTCTACAAACACCATCCTGCAGAGAATGGTGTGGCCTTGAGAGAGAAACAGACTGAGTGAAAACTTTTGTAGTGAGTAAATGGGATAAATTAATATATACACGACTATAAGGCGCATATAAACGTCTTTTTTTTCCCTCAAAATGTGCGGCATGCCCTATAGTGCGGTGCACCTTATGTGTGTTGTTACTGCGGACGTTTGAGACCACCATGAGAACGTTAAAGGGGGAAGTGTGGGCTTGGATTGTGTATAAAAGAACAGGCATGTGCTTTATGCAGAACTCCTCATCTCCTCATTGATTAGATGATGAAAGCGTGGCCGAGGGAGGTGTATGTAAGGAGACCAGGTGGTTTTTTCCACGCATCACCATCGTTGTTAATCTGTGACTCCATGCATGCCCATCTCACAGCCGATGTGAAAAACATGGTGAAATAAATTAACACTGTGCTTGCTGTTATCCGGGAGGTCTGACAAAGGAACTTCAACCGCTCGACATCTGTGTGAACCGGCCGTTCAAAGTAATGCTACGTTCACGCGTCTGCTGCTTGTACCAGTTAGTTCTGACGCGCGGCTGAAGCAGCTTTGCTGCTCCAGCCGCACGGTGCAGTCGTGTCTGACGCTGGCCATGGGCTGGAGCTACTCTATCCTTTCTTTGCCTTGCAGCGCCATATTTGCTGTGATCAGTGGGAATAAAGTAGTTTTAATATGTTTAAGTGAGAAAGTCCACCTGAAAACTTAATCAGTGCAGTCAGTTCATCCAGATAATCCTACCTTCTAATATTAGTTCTTTTGGAGCCGCTCAGACCCCCACATACCAGCGGTGCGCTGTCAGTAGGAATCCCATTCAACAGCAGCCTCGGGCCAGGTCGCCTCCTCGTGGTCCACCGCGGCAGCTGGTAGGTGTTTTTCATCTAAATAATCTAAACTGCAGGTAGGCCATAGGCTGAAGCCTGTATCGTTCAGGTTCGCTCCACCTATTTAGGGACTACTAAATGACACCTACAATAAAATCCTAAGTGCATTTTGAGCCCATAACCAAAAGTTCTCCAATCGCTTTGCGCCAGTATTTTTACAATAATTACTTAAAAGTGTAACTATGTCGGTAGCCTGATCACAGCATTAATCTATGCTCGAATCAATCCGCCTAGCCGTTAGCCAATCAGAACGCGTCCTTCAGGTACGCCCTCCCACTTCAGAAGCGGAGAGAGATGAACAACAACAAACATGGCGTCTCCCATGGAGCAGAGTGTTCCCGTTGGATCAGACAGAAAACGCAAGAAAAATGTGGATTGTAAATGCATCACACACATATCATCGGTAGACAAAGAACGGACACAGCCACTAACAGTTGTTCGTTGGAAGAAGCTGGTTGTATGTGCCCGTAATTTTGGCGAAGAAATTGACGGAATCGACCTATGCGTTGGCAGAGGCTGTATGTGTACCACGATGAGTCCGCCAGAAAGCCGTAATGGCGGGAGTTCCACGTCAGCCCTGGCTTGTCCAGACGAAAATCTTTCTAGATTCTTGGAGGTAAACAAACTTGGTTTTCATCCAACTTGTTATAGGCGTTTCATTGATAAGAAACGAATTGCCAGTGCTGAAAAACTAGCAGTAAAACGGGGAGCATGTGGTGGTGACAACAATGGTTCTGATTCTGATCACGAGTCTTCCACAACCACGTCCACGACTAGCCGGCCACCATCTCCAAAACGGTTGAGATCCACGACTAAATCATCGAGCTCTGGCAATGTACTTCCTGCTGTCTGTATAATTTGCAAGAGGGCTGACCGCTTTGTGAAAGAAGGACACAAGACAAAGAAAGATAAATTGGTCCAAGCAGAAACTATAAATGCTGGTGAGTAGACAATTTGCAGACTGCATCTTTGTTTGTGGCTTCTAACCAAAAGCAAAAGTAATACATTTGTTGGTAAAAAAAATAAATGCATGTGTAATTGGTGCCAGCCCAAGCCTGCTCTTTTCATTGTGAAGTAAGCTTATGAAGGCTATGTGTAGGGCCTCAAAAATAATAAAAGGCATTATTATGAACTTGAAGTGATGATAGGCAATTAAATTATTTGTCAAATAATGGTTAGATTTTAAATTTGTCACCCAACTACCAGTTCAGTCTCGTAAAACAGAGAAAAAGTATTTGATATTATTTGTTGGCAGCTGGTTTATGATTGAACTTTTTTAACTCTCTCTTTACTAGGGAGTTTGGTTAAAGCAGCTGAACTGAAAATGGACGAATCCATCCTCAAGGATGTACGTGGAAAAGATTGTGTCGCAATTGAAGTGCGGTACCACAAACGGTGCTACAAAGAATATACAAGATTTCTGGGGGCTACAACAAGTGATGAAAGGTAAATTTCAGATAATTCAAGTAGAATATTTGTGAAATACAAATACTTGAGAGTGGACCTTATATTGATGGTAGGGTTACATTCTGGGGTGTTAAAGTGAGAAGGATTTGTCCCCTTGCAAGGAAGGCTGTAGCGCCCCAAGGGCCTTCTCACCGGTTCTTTTCCTGGGAGCAAGTTATTTTACTACTCTTAACTCAAACTCGTTAAAACCATATAAAAGGACTATAAAACAGGAGTAAAAAATTAACAGAGTTTATTCCAGATCAGGTCGTTACAGGACAGAGAAAAAATGCTTAGAGCTATGCACAGCTGTGGTCTCAAAATCACGTCCGCAAGCGTCCGGCAAAGTTTGAGCCCTGAACAACGTCATCACATGCTTCTTATACCTTCTGAGTCTGTGTCGCATCATGTGGATGCTTAGCTGTCCTTATCAGAGAAACCGACACGCCATCCATGCCTTGAATTCCATGCAGGTTGCCTCTCTGTCTCAGGTTACAGATACAGCAGTTTCCTATCAGACCGCTCCAAGATGCCCATATTCTGTGTACTCTTAGAGACACGAAGGTTGTCTTGATTAGATGACCTCGCATACAATCGTGATATCACAATGTGAAGGAAGGCCCTCTGCTCTGTCTAATCTGACAAATTAACAGTGCACCTGATGTATATATAAATAATAAACCTAACAACTTCCCCCTGATAAGTTACCGTTTTACAGGTAACTTAAAACACAGGAAGCGATACATCTTTGAAGGACCGGGTGACCCAGAGAGCATCTATAATTAGTCATGTATCATTAATTAGGGATCAAAAGTAATCACAATCAAAGCTTCACAGACCAAATGTTCTTCACCAAGACCACAGTTTCAGCATTTAACTACAATTTGGGTGTCAATCCACTAAAGGAAAGCTGTTTTAGTTTCCTATACATTACTATTTTAAGTTACCTCAGACTAGAAAACCTAAGCCTATAGATTCATTAAGGCCAAATTCATCTACTCTCACTGCCTGAGGCCTCCTCTAAATGACCGCCTCATGGATAAACCATCCATCCAAACTTACCAATCAGTCAGTCACCGAGGGGATATCACAGGACAGGTTGGGCCGTTTCTCCACCGGAAAACGCTTACCCTCTCTAAGTAAAGGTAGTAAAACCGGGTGACCCCGGGAAATCCCACCTCGTGCCAATCTGAGCAAGAAAACCCCGTTTTGAATCTGATAATTATCATTACCAACTACTTAAAGAACCCTGTAAGGTTCAGAGTCTTTCTACATCAAAAGAAAAAAGTGGCATAAACGTGATCTTGGTCGGTGGTCTGGAGCAAAATGTTTCCATGATTTCCATCAAACAGAATCAAAAATAAATCAAAACATATACCGCCAATTAGGTAAAATAAAGAATTATCCTGGTCCGAAGTTAAAAACAAATGATGAACATCACTGATGATGATGAATTCTTTCAGTGTCTCTATCACTCATCAATCTAATTAATCAATCAGAAAGTCTGGCATGTGGCCTCCCTCCACAGCCACTTTGTTCGCTATGCAGTCCAGCGCAGACAGATGCTGAAATGTGGTGGTGGTGGTTCTCATCACAGTTCATCAATCCTTTCCTCCCCGGATCCTTCGACACACAGAAAGTGCAGTCAGTGTTCCATCAGATAAACAATGTCTTCAATGAGCAATTTTTATTCACTCAAAATCTAAGTGCAGTCACAACCAGATATATTCTTTATCCACAATTACTTTCCCTTATCCCTTTAACCACCATAAAACTGGATAAACATTTAAATTAATTATCTCATGGACCTGTGTTTTTCAAAGCCATTATTTCAGTGTCTATTCAAAAAACAAAAAATAAAAATAAATAAAAAGAAAATCCCCAAAAACATTAAACATTTAACATAACCTACCTTTCAATGCCTGGCAGTTGAAAGTTATTTATACCAAAACATGTATTCAGCCTGAACATCCTATGGATGTTTCAGCTCATCATTTTATGTTCATATAAGCTCAAAATCACTGCAACTAATATAATCTAATTCAAGGAACCTGTAAATATTTAGAAAACATTTAACCCTTTTTTACACATTGTAACACTCAATTCATGGATTAAATGAATGAATTTTAAAACCATTTCTACATCATAGCATATTAAGTTTTAGTTTCGTCTAAACTTGTAACTGCATTTTAGTTTACTGCTACACCCTCCCCAGAAAATTATTAGAAGTTCTTTAAT
>JAGKQL010004888.1:0-12889 GCA_018398635.1 Cyprinodon brontotheroides
ATATATATATATATTAGTCTCAACATACCAAAATAGTTTTCCAAGATGATGCAAAGTTAAATGTGACACTTTTGCCATTGGTTATAAAACTAAGAAAATGAAGTCTAAAGAAGTTACTTATCATCCAGAATAGTAGAAAAATGTTCCTTTAATAGAGAGTAGTGTTTTTCCTGCATTTGCTTTTATACTTTAAATAGTTTTACTTTTGACTTGTATCTCTGTATGGATCCCAGCAGGAATCAGCCTGATTATCAACTCTGTACACTTTGCACCAATAAACAGTCCTCAGGGAAAGTTTGCTCCCTCTTTATAATGAATGAGGAAGATGAGGAGTCACGTATGCCGTCAATCGAGTTCCTTCCACCCTCCTCAAAGTCGCTTAGTGCCGGTGAAAGCGATGCAGACCCCCTCAGGTCATGACAGGTGGTCAATCAGCCAGTTTCAGGTTGACATATAATCTCAGAAGCTATGAAAATATTCTATAAGGTTTAAAAAGTTAATGTTGGTTTAAAAGACTCCTGGATGCCATTATTTTCTCTTCACCCTATAAAACACTAAGATTAGCTTTGAAAGAGGCAAAATTCTGTTTTGATCATCGTTAGCATCAGTAGATTGATGGGAGGAACCGAGAACTCCACTGCTCTGGTCAGTTTAATGCTAATTTACCAAGATTTAAAACTTGTTTTCTACTGAAAGGGTATCACTGCTGCCACCTTGTGGTCTAGAGGAAAACTACTGAATTAGACTTTGGAAATAGTTCTGCTCTATTTCTATGTTTTATGATGTGATCATTATTATTCTATAACCTTAGTTCTCTGTAATGATGCTGCTCATAAGCTTTGATGCTGCTTTAGCAGACCCTGTCCCTCCACAGGTCTTTATCACACCAACAGGACCCAGTTTACAGGTCAACATTTATTTATTTTACAGAGTTCAGGCAGGGGGAACAGAACCAGGCAGGGGGAAGAGAACCAGGCGGGTCCAACAGGGAGGACCCAGACTCCAGCTGGTTCCAGACGTGCTTGGTTCCATGCTGACATGAAGTCATAAGGTCGCCTTCAGCCCCGCCGTCAGCGCAGCAGGAAGTGGGCCTCCATCGGCTGGGATCACTGAAGGCCGTTTCTCAGCCGGTACTCGTGTTCGTCTGCGCTGTGCTGTTTGAAGAGCTGCAGAGAGAAGAGACAAAGCAGGAGGTGAGCGGCGTGACCCGCTGGGTCAGCCATAACCTGACAGAGTCCATTCTGATGGGCAGGTGGGCTCTATGCCAGCGTGTCTCACCAGGCCCCAGAGGAAAGCTGACGTCCCAAAGGCCAGACCCACCCGCAGCCAGTTGGGGTTGGCTGTGTCCGGCCTGGAGCTGGTGAAGGCGGATCTGGATCCAGCTGTAGGAACAAAACACCATTTATGAGACGTGGAAGAATCAGCTCATTGCTAAAAACAGCATCTTTATGTGTGGATAGGAAGAGACTTTGGACAATCACTTGGGTTAGAACTAAAACAAGCAGATTGGTCTACTGGTTCCTAGATGTAAACATCAGTGGTGACTTCAATATATTTACTCATTATTTATTGTTAATATTCAAAAATATATGTTGAACTTAAATGTTTTTATAAACCTCCAAAAGTGTTTTTGAAAGTTACTTTTCTTAATTATATATTTCATTCACTTCATATGAATCCATCAGGTCGGATTGAGCAGCTTCTGCAATGTCAGTCAGTAGCTGCGCTAATAAAGCAGACTGTTAGCTGTTAGCTCAGGCTAACATGACCCTTAACCGCTGGGTCAGGGTTTCCATCATCTAAGGATTTAAATAAAGTACAGTAGAGCCATCAGGGTTAAACTAAACTAACTTTCACAGTGAAAATCACAGTGAAAGCTCCCATCGATGCGCTAATGCTAAGCTAAGCTAAGCTAAGGTCAGGCTTTAAATCAAACGCAGAGTTTGAATTAAAAATCAGCGCCTTTTAACTGCCGTCCCTCTGAAATGTGGACGCTGTCAGAGACTTACCTCTGTTAATGCGGACGGCTGTGGAGAACAAGCGGCTGAAAGTCATCTTAGCAGGAACAGCTGCTGATGCTAACGATGCTAACGCTGCTAATGCTGCTGATGCTGATTACAGGGACCGGAAGTCCTGACTAACAGAGCGCAGAACAGTCGAACTGGCACCTTATGAAATTAAAAAACATATTCATAAATGTTGGGGAGAAAAATCCCGGTTTATTTGTTGTAAGAACCTAATAAAGATTTTTATTATTATGACTTTGTTTCAAATTAAGGACAGTTGGATAAAAAGTAGATTTTCTGATGGTTTAAATTTTTTGTTGTATTTAGTATTTTATCATTATTCAGTTGATCATTGTTATTGAGAGCTATCACAAAATGTGGCCATAGCGGTAAAGGCCATAAGAACGATAAACAGCTTTTTGCATAATTGTATAAATTAACAATAATATAACATTTAATGTTAGTTATTAAGAAAGATTTAATATCTGCCTCATAATTTATATTAATAAAGCAAAGGAAAACACATTATCCTTGAAGTAAAACAGCACCTCCTTAACTCACCTTTATGTAGGGATAATAATAATAAAAATAATAATAATTATTATTATTATTACTTTTTTTATCCAATTCATGTTTTGATGGGTGGAGAAGGTAGAACATTGTTGTTTCCATCATCTAAGGATTGGACCTTCCTGTCCTCGTCTGGACCTCTCTATCCCCCCTTGGACCTTCCTGCCCCCGTCTGGATCTTATTGTCCCCCTTTGGACCTCCCTATCCTCATCTTGACCTTCTGTCCCCCTTGGACCTTCCTGTCCCCCCTCTGAACCTTTCTGCCGCACTCTGGACCTTCTGTCCCCCTCTGGACCTCCCTATCCCCCCTTGGACCTTCCTGCCCCCCTCTGGATCTTATTGTCCCCCTCTGAACCTTCCTGTCCTCCTCTGGAACTTCTGTCTCCCTTTGGACCTTCCTGTCATCCTACTGAGCTTTCTTTTCTCATATGGACCCTCATGTAACCCCCAGGACCTTCCTATCCTCCTCTGAACCTTCCTGTCTTCCTCTGGACCTTCCTATCCCCCCTTGGACCTTCCTGTCCCCCTCTGGACCTTCCTGTCCTCCTACTGAGCTTCCTGTCCTCATCTGGACCTTCCTGTAGCCCTCTGGATCTTCTTGTCCTCCTCTGAACCTTCCTGCCCTCTCCTCTGGACCTCTTGTCCCCTGTTGGACCTTCCTAGCTCCCCCTTCAAAACCTTACTGTTCCCTCTCTGGACCTTCTTGTCCTTCTCTGAACCTTCCTGTCCTCCTGTGGACCTTCTTGTCGTCTGACTCTTTTGTCCCTCTGTCGCTGCAGCATGCAGGTGACATTTAGGAGGCTGTCCGATGGATGGACAAGGTCCAGTCTTTGGACACGGCTTACCTCTTCATCAACTCCAATTGTGCCCAGTACATGCTGAAGCCTCATCAATGAGACTGAGGAGATGTGTTCCAAGTTTACGTGGCAAATTTTCTCCTGATGTTTTTCATCATTACTGCAGACCAGAAAAGAAGAAAGTTTACATAGAAATATCTCAGTAGATCAGACACTATGAGCCGGACCGGATCTAGAATTTACTTCAATATCTGCAAATCTGCTTGGTGCTTCTCTG
Source organism: Cyprinodon brontotheroides (assembly GCA_018398635.1). Taxonomy (NCBI): domain Eukaryota; kingdom Metazoa; phylum Chordata; class Actinopteri; order Cyprinodontiformes; family Cyprinodontidae; genus Cyprinodon; species Cyprinodon brontotheroides. The sequence continues at coordinate 3,652 of JAGKQL010004888.1, forward strand.
GTACTCTAAACAAACCCTATACCATCGACTGGTACCGCCTCTATGGACCGGTACCGCCATTGTAGACTGGTACCGCCTCTATAGACGGGTACCACCTCTACTGACCGTGTAGAAACCTGTGTTTCTCTTGGACGCAGCATGGCGCCATGTTTGATGAGCTATGCTGACATCTGTCTGCTTCCTGTTGATGGTTTGTCTCTGACGGGACAACTTCCTCTGTCATGTCTGTCTCCCCCCCCCCAGGAAAACCCACTGTGGATGCTCCAGTCCATAAAGGGTGCCTTGGCCACCCAGCGCTCCGACTCATGGCTAAATCAGTATTTGGTCCGGTTCTCCTAAAACGCTGAGATCAGAGGTTTGTATCAGTGCCTTTGGATGGACCAATGGAGGCTGACCGTCTTATGCTCCCTCTGTGGGGTTTTCTGACCTGGCTGTGGCAGTGTGGACTGTGTTGAAGAGGAAATCTGTAGGCTGTTTGGAGACAGCAACCCTCAGAGCTTGAACAAGAACTTCCTGAGCCAGAACTGCAACTGCACCCCCCACCGCCTGGCCTGTACATCGCTGGACCGTTCAGTATCATGCTGCATTGCACCTTGACCTCCTCTCAGATCCGAGGCCTCGCGGAGAGCTGTAAGCTGTGCGTTTGCAGATGCTAAGATAATGGTGTACCTGGAGCCTTCTTTTGAGAAGATAACCTGTGAGATCACCACTCTGCTGGACAAGTCCCTGACTCTGACATACCGCCATTGTCTTCCTCACCTCCTCTCTCTCAGCTGTTCTCACCCTGCATTCATCCCACAGGTCTGCTCAGAGGTTCTGGACGTGCTGAGCTGAGGGCAGCTTGGTCAGCAGAAGGAGGTTGACGCATACCCTGCTTCCTGCCACAGTGTCTTCCCCTACTGCCTGGCCTTCATGCCTGCTTGCTGCCATGGCAACAGCACCCCGGTAGGCACCAACTGTGACCTGTTGGAGGGGAAGCACCATGCACAACCTGATGATGATCCACTGAACCACTGGACCAGAACAACCAAAGCCTGGCTACAGGAAGGAACAACCCAACTTTGGAGGTAAAGGATTGTGGGAAGAGAACTGTTTGGCTGGTTCTGTCTGTGGTTCTGGTTTTTCATGCTTTTTACCTTGTTAATGTTATTTATATCAACTGTGAGAGTATATTTTTTCCTTAGCCTGTTTGTGAGATAAAATGTTTAAAGTGTGTCTTTTCTCTGCCTAAGTAGGGGTGATTATTTAGAAGCCTTGTTCCAGTCTCTGCTGGAATGTAGGAAGTTGAAGCAGGGGTGCTAACCCTAAACCCCCTCTACTCTAGACAAGGATAAACACGTCCTTACTGTGTTCAAGGTTCTCACATCAGTTTCTTAACTTCACTGGTGGTGGATCGGTGGGTGGGGGGTGGTGGTAGGGGGGAGAAGGTGCTCACCTTTCAGAACCACGTGGAGCCTGCAGCTTCACTTCATCTCAGCAGAACCTCACCTGGAGGCTCTGGATTCTCTGAGATGTTCTCTGCAGCAGGAAACGTGTTTGTAACAGAAAACCAGAACATCATCCACCCTCCTGACCCAGGGTTCCACCAGAACAAAAAAAAAAAATTGTTTCATTTCTAAAGCTCCTGAAAATGTTGGACCTGTTCCACCAGAACCAGAGCAAAGTTCGGGGCGGGTCCAGGTGGCTGCAGATTGAAGAAATGATGTCAGACAGCAAAGCAGAGCAGGAGAGGATTTATTGATGAACATTGTTTAGATCAGGGTTTGCTAACCCTGGTCCTCAGGGCCCCCTCCATGTCTTAGGTGTTTCCCTGCTTCCACACACCTGACCTGAATGAAAAGGTAATGAACATATTTTGCAGCATTTGAGGAAATGCAGTCCTTTGAATCAGAGACACATTTAAAACATGAAGGACGGTGGACTCTGAGGACCAGGGTTAACAGCCCTGGTTTAGATTAAGACCCATTTGCTTGGTTCTGATCTCCCAGCGTTCTGATGAGCAGGAATGGAAGCTCAGAACCGGTCCAACCGCTCAGCTTCATGCATCAGAACCGGCTTGATTCTAGAACATAACTCCTTCCTGGGTTTTAGCTGGTTCTGGACCCTAAGAACAGAACCTATTCTTCTGTGGTGCTGGAAGGTTTGGTGGAAGGAGAACCTGGTCCTGCTCTCTCCTCACAGCCTGGCGCGCCATCGGCCTTCCTCCTCCTCTTCCTCCCTCCTGCTGTGGGAGCGCAGGAAGGTGTGGTCCAGGTTCAAGTATGAGGTGAGGAATTCTGGGAAGTGTCTCTTCAGAACCACCTCCAGGAACATGTCTGCTGCTGTGTGGAGGTTCTGTTCCATCCTGCAGCAAATCAACCAGTACATTCAGGAACCCTTTAGTTCCACTGAGGTTGTTCCGGGTCATCTAGCAGAACCACACACGCCTGATTGGGTCAACAGCACTGATAGTTGAAGCTGCTCACCTTTCAGAACCAGCCAGTGGACCAAGTTCAGCGCTGAGCTCCTTGGTGAGCCGGGTCACCAGCTGCCGGCTCACCACCCTGCCGTCTTCCTCCAGCCGAGCCTGGTGACGGATCCACTGCCACACCTGACAGAACATGAAGCAGCTGGTTAAACCGGGCCATGAGTTCTGCAGAACTACATCCACCTAATCCGGTTTGGTTTTATTCAGAACCTGTCAGTTAATCTCTGGTTGCCTTTGAACAAGGATCATAAATGTTTCACCCTTGAAAGGTTCCACATCCGTGCAGCAGATTTTTATCTGGGTTCTGGTTCTTTTAAAAACGTGGGACCCTCATAAAAAGTTCTAAATCATTCCAGAAAGGGATTCTATAGATCTATGTCACATAGAATCAAACATCGCCCGCGTTGATCCAGATTAAGAAGATAACTCTGGGGTCCAATGGAAGCCCAGGTCGCTATGATGGCATGGTTGGTTCTGGAGGGACTCGTCTCCCTCTGGACAACCATAGAGCCTCCATAGGGTTCTGATCAGGTCCGTTTGCTGGCTAATCCAGCCCAGCACCATCTTTAATGAGCAGCATTTGGCACCTGTGGCAGTGTGGGTCGGTACCAAGTCCTGCTAAAACCAACGTCTCAATGAAGCTTAGCATGGAGTCGCTGCTCAAACCACAACTGTACGGGGGGGTACTGGTTCTACTGCCCCCATGATCACAGAGGCCAGGACAAAAAGATTCTGGGTGACGGGTCAGACATGGAGCCGTCAAGAAACCTTTAACATGTCTCCTGGTACGGGGGGGCACATCCTGGGGGTTGAGTTTGTTCACCTAGTGGTCAGGTTCCTCCTCATGGGACCTGGCCGGGCTGAGAGCCCAGTGGTTCCACCACCTGCAGAGGAACCATGAGCAGACAAAGGTGACTTGATCCAAGGACACCTTAACTAGCTCTGGAAATGTGGACTGTCCCCTGGCTGGGGGGAGGAGCCTGTGGCTAAGCAGGAGGTGGAGCGGTACTGGCTAGAGCCCGAGCTCAGCTCTGCAACCCAGCTCCTCGTTTCTACTCTTGAGAGTCCCTTGCCTGGGCTGGGGTGGGGTGGGTCTGCTCAGCCGCCTTCTGTCAGAGTTTACCCTGGTGGATGAGATGGTTGCACCCCTTTGTCGTCAGGTGGGGGGTAGATCTCTATGTTGTTTCGGGGGCATGTGCCGAACAGCAGGACGGAGTGCCAGGCCTTGTTGGTGTCCTTGGGGAGGGGGGTTGGATAGCCCCCTTCCTGGGGTTCATTCTGCTGGGGGACTTCAACTTCCATGTGGGAAACCAGAGTGACATCTGGAGGGGCATTATCAGGAGGAACGGACCCCCAGCTCTGAAACTCTGTGGTGTTTCTTCTGTTCATAATCATCACCATGTTCAGGCATATGGATGTCCATTGATGCAAAAGGACATCCTAGGCCGCATGCTAGCTGCTTATCTTGGACACTGGTGAAGAAAAGGGCGGAGCTGTCCACCGACCACCACCAGGTGGTGAGCTTGATGCAGTGGAAGAGCAGGAAACCGGAAGGAGTCGGCCGAACCAAACGGCACCTCGTCCAGCTTTAGCCAAGGCTGAGGTGAAGGAAGTCTGGGAGTCTCTGCTGCCCCCCCGATTCAGTCTTGGTGGAGGATGATGAGCATCAGGTTCTGGTTAAGGCTGCGTTGAATGTGAACTCCAGGTGGACCAGGACCAGAACATGGCACCAAACATCAGTGAAGAACTACAGCAGACCTGAAGAACCATCAATGTACTCTGGACCTTAATCCAATAGACTAAATCAGAGGACTGAGACTTGGGGTGATGCAGTAGTGTAGTGCATTCTTTATTGATTATAAATGGCTGATTGTTGATTTGTACAGTTCAGTGTTTTTGAATTGACCAGCTTTATGGCCATCACATTAGAGATCATTTTTTCATTAGAGGTAAAAGTGTAATGTTCTTAGACACCGAATGCTTCAAACACTTCTATGGTTAATGGATCTATAAAATGTGGGTTTCGCTTTCTGGAATGAGGGACAAAATGTCCTGCAAGTCCTTTTCTTTGAGACTTACAGTTCTGCTTTGGGTTGGTGAAAAACCAACATCCCACCGAGTGTGAATGTAAACACGGTGTTTGCCTTAGATTTTTTTTAGTCTGCCATGGTTTACTGGATCAGGAATGTTTCTCAGACCTACCTGGGATCTTGAGATCTCTGCTGTGGCTGAATCCTCCACCTGCCCTCTGTAGAAAAAATGGCCTCTCCCTGGAACACAGCATGGTGTTTAACCGTCATCTTTAAATCTTCTTAGACTTATTTCATCATATTCAAACTTTCAGATGGAAACATGGCCATGATGCCTTCAGCAGTTATTCTCCTGATCTGTCAGCTCTAAGCAGGGACCACACAGACTGTCTGCATGGGGAGGACAGCATCAGTGAAATGTTGTGATCCTCTTCACAGACACAGAGAGGAGACATAAGCCGGGCATACACTGTAGGATATTTTGCACGCAGCTACAGCTCACTCTGTACGATGAAACTGCAGGGTTTAAAAGTTCACAGCTCACCATGTTTGTTCTCACGCTGTGCGACCCGACGCTCTGAAATCTACCTTCATAGCTCATCAGAGCTATGAAGGTAGATTTGTTTCTTTATCATTCAATCAAAAAAAGTTGCTTCAATCAAAAAATATATTTTCAATTAAAAAAACTTTGCTTCAATGAACAAAAAACTTTTTTCAATCAAAAGAAAAAGTATTTGAATTTAACACTAGGCAATACTTAGCTAGCTGCCTCGAGTTCCTGGAGGCCCCATAAAACTCTTGTTTCCATGTATGGTTAATACAACTAATTCTTATTTGTGCTCATTAACTATGTTTTTGATCAAAAATCCTTTGGCTAAAATGCCATCAGAACGCTTGATAATATTAAGTGTGTCTCAGCCCCCTCCTTCAGTGTCCACCAATATTGATTTAGTCCATTTGCTGTACACATGTCTCCAGAAAGGTCCAAACAGCACAGCAGCAAACCATTTGAAAATAAAACCATGCAAAGAGCAGTGTTGAGCTAACTTAGCGTTTTAGTCGCTATATTTAGCCACAATTTTTCTGTGACCCCTAGCTAGAGTTTTGATTTCTAAAAAGCTCCTAGAGCCAAATCTAGAGACTTTTTTTTCTGCTACTGGAGACTTCTTTGGAGACAACATCTAAAAGCAGCTTAACTTCTGCTCTCCAGAGCAGTAGGATTGGTAACCCCGCCTCCTGGTCTCCTCTATCTTGTCTGCTGTCATGATTCATGCAGCTATTATTTCATCCAAATGAAAAAAATGGAGAACAGAGAAGCAGATCATGGCTTGTCTACAGTAAAAAGAAGGACTGGGTTATTTACTTTGCCCCTCTGCAAGAACTCACCAGCCAGCCATGCGTTAATGAAGAGCACGCCCACTGCGATGTTATACCTCAGCCCATGAAGGGTGACTCCTCCCTGAGAAAAACAGCAGAGCTGAGTCAGTCAGACGCTGTGGAGCTGCATGGTGCTCGGACGGAGCTCACTGACCGCGGGCATGGACAGCAGATCCTCAGGAGTCACAGCCACGTCTCCTCGGAGCTGGTCCAGCTGGTTGCAACCCTTGCTGTGGAGCTTAAAGAGCTGGAAGAGAAGAACCATCAGCGCTGTCCTTCCATCACAGGCAGGGTTATTGTGATGCTATAACCTGAAGCCTCAGTTTCCATGGAAACCCATCCATCAGAACGAGCCCGTAAGAGACACTCTATCCGGTAGGGGAACTTACTTTCTGCATAGGTTCGATCAAATCCATGTCGTACACCATGAAGCCGTCAACGCCTGCTTTGATTTCTAACAGCTTCAGTCTAGAAGGCCAAAAAAGAGGAAGTTTATTACTGGCTTTGAAAGACCAGAGGACTTTACCCCAAAGAACAGCTGACTTTTCACTCCTAGGCGTGACTTTAACAAACGAGGGGTGAGACGAATCCATCATCTCATGTGTACCAGCTGGGAATCACCAACCAGGTGTTCATCAGAACCTCAACCCAGACAGTGGCTGCGTCCAAATGTCCGCCCTAACCCCTAAATCCCTCCATCGCTACATAGAGCGGGGAAACTATGGTGGACTTTATTGTGAACTTTAACTGACTGTTCAGACTGATGATCACTACTTTTCGATTTCCGTTGGTCACATGACTTTGCCCCCCCACACGTTGCCTGCGCCATCTTTGTTATTTGTCGCCGCTGTCACAAAAAAACTGGAGGAGACGTCTCCTCGCAAAGCATTCTGCGATATATCTGCTGGTCTAGTGACCATGGATGATCACTACTTTTCCAGGTGCATTGTGGGAAGTTTCGAGCCCACTACTTTTTCATTCACTAGACATTCAGACACTCAATATGGCGTAACCACTGTATAGTGCCCTATGTAGGGATCAGGGCCAGAGATGGCAAAAGTACTCACTTTCTGTACTTGAGTAAAAGTACAGATACTTGTGTTAAAAAATACTCTGGTANGTAAAGTAAAGTAAAAATATCAGAAAAATCTACTTGAGTACAGTAACGAAGTATTTGTACTTCGTTACTTCCCATCTCTGATCAGGGCGGACATTGGGACACAGCCGCCATTTCTGTTGGAACCGGATGTCATTTCATTACAAAGAAACACAGCTCAGAACTGTTGGGTAGGTTTTTTTTTACCATTATTAAAAGGATTAGTGATGTCCTAATATGATAATTATATTAATAGCGGAAATAAAAATCATCATCCCAAAAACAAACATCACAATACATCAATGAGCATCAAGAATATGGAAGCACGCTGCTGGTGAAGATTCTCAGTCATCTAGGTCATAGTCATTCCCAGAAATTGAAAAAAAAAAAAACAATCCCCTGGACTTTGTTTCCACGTTTGAAGACGTTTCTCTTCCATCCAGGAAGCTTTCTCAATTCAAAATGTCAGAAATAGTGTTTAGTTCCAGGTTTTATCCAGCAGCGCAACAAAGCCTTGTTTTGGTTTAGAAAACATGCAAATAGAAACTGATGAACGGATCCCCCCCTTTGGAATGGGGGTCAATTGGAAAGAAAGAGAAGAGAGAAGGAGAGCAGAGAAAGTGTGGACTGCTGGAAGAACTGTGGTGAACTGGTGAAAGAAAAGTGAAATGGCGTGCTCAAAGATGACCCTGCACATTTAGAGGATGTTTGGCTCAACCTGCTGCTGTGAAGCAGGATTCTCCACCATGAACAGAATCAACAATAAATCTGGATCCAGACTCAAAATGAGCTCCTTGATATGTGCTTGAGAATGGCTTAGTCTCCATTTAAACCCAGGTTTAAAGCCTTGCAGGGCAGCTCAAAGCCCACTGCCAACATTAAGACAGAAAAGAAAGAAAGAAACAAACGAACGAGAACGGGAGTTGAAAGAAAAAAGTTGAGTCAGGATATTGTCTATAAACCAAACTGAACGATTATTGTTCTCTACAATTTTAGATTTTAAAAATGTAAAAATGTTCTATTTTTTTTATTTGTACATCATGGATGCATAAACACCTAATTTTACTTCAGCGTTAAATTCTGTTTAAAGTAACAGATTATAATTAAAAATGTCTCCGGACCTTGACTGGTTGATGATTTTCTTTATTTGTACCCCTATGGTTTGTAATTGGTTCCCCCATATCTATTGGTTTCTGGCGAGTCCATTTTTGGGAGTTTGTGAATTCCCAAATATCACGACATTCATCTATCTTGTAAGGTAACCTTTAGAGCGTTTGGTACAGACCATATTTAATATTGGGCATATATTAAAAAAGTTCTTTACTTCAAGCATTAAAGACTAGCTTTAGCCGCTGCTGCTAGGAGTATCTCATAACTGCAGTAACCAAGCTGTGTGCCTGTAGAACTGTCTCACTGTTGAATCACAGTTTTTATCTCATCTGCAGGGCTGCAAGTGTCTCTGGTTCACTTAATACATCTAACCGAGAACTATTACCTGTTACTTTAGGCTTTGTTTCTATGCCCCTATAAAAAAAAACTGTCTATTAAACCATATAAGGCCTTTTCTGCTGTGCTCGGCGCTCCCTGATCTTAGGGTTTTTTACCTTTCCACGGAGGCCAGCACCCTGCGGTAGGAGTCCTCCTGGTGACTGGGAGGCAGCAGCAGGGCGGCCATGCCTCCTGTGGCCAGCGCTCCACGTCGGTGACACGTCTGGACCAGCAGGTCCATGTAGCTGCGCAGAAAACGCTTCTCCATGTTGACGTACTTGCTGCGGTCTGGCAGCAGGAAGTCCTGACGGTGACCTGGAAGAGGTGGCATCTGTAGAGCAGTGGCTCCTTCTAAAAGCCTGGCAGGAACCGCGTCTGTCTCACCAAACTTATTGACAAAGGAGGCAGAGTAGTCCCAGATGCCACAGTTGAGCCCTGCCGAGTGTTCCCGCAGCTCGTAGAGGATCTCCTCCATTTCAAATGTTGCCAAGACGTTTTCTATCAGCACCGTCGCCTTTATGCAGCCCAGCGGGAGGCCAAGCTGCACACAGAGAACATCTCATTCACCCACATCTCTCCACACCTCAAAGGAACCAAAGAACTTTCCTGTGGGACTCCTAAAGTAATTCAGATCATTTGGATATCAACCTTCTGATGTGCCACTAAATGCTCAGCTAGATCTGTTTGCACTGAGGAAGAAAAGGCTGCGTGTTCCTGGATAGGGTCACCTTTTACAGTTGCCTTTTGTATCTATGCTTCTTTTTCTATCTCTGCTTCTGT
>JAGKQL010004889.1:0-12148 GCA_018398635.1 Cyprinodon brontotheroides
ACCCACCTCCCACCTCTAAGTTTCAGGTTACCATCTCTCCCCCACCCCCTCCTCACTCTGTGCTCCGACTCACAACCCCCTCCTTTCTCAAATGCAGAAGCTTGGTTCGCTTTTCCTTTTTTTAACCTTATGAAGATATTGTGTGTGGTAAATAACTTTTGAACATAGCGCTACATTGTGTGAACTTAAATTGCAGACAAAGATTTATTGTTTTTTCTGATTTCAATTGCAAGCTTTCATTGCTGGCTCGGTGTCTGGTTCATTGTTTCATTTTTCTGTGATTCCTATTTTAAGTGTGAACTTCAAAATAAGTATATAACTACACATTCCTAAGACCTTATCTATAATACAGGTTTAAGTTACAACATTAAAGGGCTCGTGCAGCAACACTAAAGTACTGCATGACAGTCTAACCTAGCATTTATACAACAAAAGGCTATTGATATAACTAAACACTTACAACTTTATAACCTTTAAACCCTTTAGAAGTAAAATAGAACAATAAATAAATAAATAAAATAATACAAAATGTCTAATCTGCCGACAGTGATTATTGGACTGAAGCATCCAGAATATGTCGCACAAATTCCAAAAGTTTCTCAGAAATGGCACAATCGTACCAAACATCTCTCACAACCCTGGCCAGAAAACGGTAGCTTTGATCCACATCTGTGTGATGAAATGGAAACAAGGATCTCAGACTACAAGGCAAAAGATAAATCAAAGAAAAGACGAGAAAAACGAGAGCTTGAGTTAAAGATCTTAGATTTCTTCAGAGATGAGGGAAAACAATATAGGAGTACCTTAAAGAAACAACTCATGGAAATAAAAAAGCAATCAGAGGAAAAAGGCGACGAGCTGAAATATTCTGGCATATATCCATCACTGACTGGGACGCTAAATATAGTAGGTGACTTTGGATACAGAAATGATGATTGCAGCCAAAGAGACGCAGTTGCTGAACAAGACGATTCTTTTCAAAACTTACCACGTGCTACTGGAGTGTGCGACGTTAAAGAGCACACTAATGCTCAAAATCATTCTGGTCATGACACAGGAGGGTGTCAGCCACAGGCTGATGTTGTCCAAAATAACTCCAGAGGAGGAAGTCAGATCATGACCGATGCTGCTCAGCATGCAGCAGGTCAGAGGAGTAGAGTTTCTCCAATTACATTAGCAGATATGCAACCAAAATTCTGCAGTACCAGCAGAAAGGATAAGCCTACAGGTCAAAAAGCTTCCCAAACCGTGCACAGGGGTAGTGCAAGACCAGAAGGAGCTACCAAAATCATAAACTGTTATGCAGAACATGATGGGAAAACAAAAGGAGATACATATTGGATAGACTTTTATGATTTTGAACAAGGTGATGAAAGAGAGGAGGACTATTCACTAATTGAGGAAATGGAAAAAGATTGAAAAACAAACCACTAATATGCAGGCAGCAGAACTATTAACTCCACCATGGGAAGACGCAGCTCAGCGGATCCTCCAAGGCCAATACGATGGGCGTTGCTGCGCTAGCGAGCGCGGGAAGCGTAGAAATGAGACTGAGCCTCACATTAAAACGACCTGATAGATTTCAAGCAGGTATGATGGCGCAATTTTTAATTAAAGGGGCCAAGTTTACACTATGTTCCATAGGCTTCTGAGGCGACCTCGATAGAGACTCGTCAACGAATTGCCACAACGGTAATGAAAGGTGCAAGCAAAATGGATAAAGCTTGTTGAGAGGAAAAGCAACAGAGAAGAGTACTTGCAGGACATTAAAGCCGTTTGGGCTCTGGCTTGGCATTACCAGCTATGGAAAACATTTTTGAAGTACAGCTAAGCGGATGCTGAGTCTAAGAAGGCGATGGCATTGAAGATTTGCAGCTTTTTGAACTGCTCTATGAAACTTTAAAGGCAAATACCTTCAAAGTTGACCCAAGGCTCTCAAGGAGAGGCGGCTTGATCGAAACAGAGAACCCCTGCTACATATGTTGCAAGGCAATTAAAAGAGGTGGAAACAAGGGCAGGGAAGAAATTCAGAACGGTCAGTGCTCACCACCCCCTGTTTGCAATGCCATTGTTGAAGTTATGCCACCACCAGTCATTAGCGGGCTTCGAGGATGTAGTGGGACTAACATCAATGCCCACACAGAGTTCGAGATCATGTAGTGCATGCTGTGGAAAAATACAGAAAGGATGAGCAGAAGGCTAAGGACCAGAAAGGGGTCCAAGAGGGCTGGCACAGTACATTGGGAGGCTCAAGAAAAGCCAAAGCAAAACTCAGGCATCAATGATGCCAAATGGGAAGTTACGCGCGCAGCCAGGTAGGCCCCCAGACGGAGACCTAATCAAATAAACCCACAAGCACCTGCTCAGCCCCACAGCCAATAGTGAGCGTTTCCCTCAAACGCGGAACTCCGTCCCTATGGGAACCAGGAGTCATCAGCAAAGAGGACATGGTTGGTCAAACGCAGGGGTCGGAACTATGATGCCAGACCACCCTGGACTGTGCTGGACATGTAGCGAACCTGGACACCGGCTGATCAATGCCCAAAAGAGGCGATTCTTATCAAAAGGCGATCGCAGCGGTGGGTTCGGCGGGGCTCCAGCGAAGGTCCATCAAGAGCACAAATTGGGGATTTTAGGGGTGCCCAAGAACCGAGACTTGGGAAACTGAATGCCCAGTTGTAAGCGAGGGCGGCGAAATGAATTAAATTGCAAATTGAAATTGAAAACAAACAACGCCCGATGCTAGTCGATACAGGAGCATCATGTGTATACTTGTCAATACGTCCACATTATACCCACTCATCTCCCCATGTCTAATAAAATTCATTTCAACAGTAAGTCTCAGGGAAAAATACAACTTCTACAAATGACAGCTCCTGTCCGGCTGGCAGCCAACGAAAATGAAATCAAAATACGATCTTAGTTTCAGAAAAATACACCAATTAACCTGCTGGGAAGAGATGCATTATATAAATAAAAAATAGAGAATTTGGTGTTCCCCTCAAGGTGTTTATATTGTTTAGAACTGGACTGAACCTCCAAATGTACATGCAAGCACCTGAAGCTAAAGTATATTGGCACAGGGACATTGAACCATTGGGGATGATCTCAACATGGGGATTTTACATTCGTTCACAAATTTCAGAAGCAAACCACCTGCATTGGGTATCATTGTACAATGTTCTATGATATTTCCTAAAAGTACACAGTTTGAGAACAATGGGACAAAGACACACAAGGCAAAATGGTGGACCTTGTGACACAATACATTGTTATTAGCAAACAAGGTCTTGGCGTTAAATCATTGCACCAAATGACTTCATTTCAGAATGGTACCAGGTACCAGATTCTGCACCACACATCACACTGTTTGTGAATAAAATGGTCATGCAAAAGATCTGGGACCTATGATGAAAAACGCATCAGAGGCAAAATGGGAGAGACAGAAAACCCACTAATATTTCAAATGCTAAAACGATGATGCCTCAATGATAAAGATCCGCTACGACAAAACAATGACAGCAAAACCACAGGCGGTAATAACAGTGCCTGTCGAACAGAACCACCAATCAAAAACAAAAGACAAACCTTTTGGGAAGACTCAATGTTAAATGAAATGTTAACAAAAATACCAGATCATCTGTGGTCCAAGCATGACACGGATGTGGGGACTTGTAAAATCTGCTACCCAGTTGAGGTTGAACTAAAACCTAATGTGACCCTTCCATTCCCGCCCACAGTACCCATTAAAAGCAGAGGCGGAGGAAGGCATCAGCAAAACCATTGAAGGGCTGTTAAAAGCTGAAGTGCTGATAGAGAACAACAAGTCAGTGTAATACTCCAATCTTTTCCAGTTCACAAAGCAGATGATAAGGTAGTGTTTCGCGACCTGAAACCATTAACCAAATAGTGACAGATACACAGATGTCCCAAACCGCTACGTTGTTAAGCTGGCAGTTGCCATCAGGAAAAAAATTTTTTCACATAATTGACCTGTGCTCTAACTTTCTCTTTAGCATCCCATTGGCTAAGAAATCAAGGTTTTGTTCGCATTTACCTACAGAGGAAAACAATACAGTTACCACGCTTGCCTCAGGGTTTCAAACATAGTCCACATGTGTTTGTAAATTCTAAAACAAGACTTAGAAAAGGACTTGGAAATAAAAGCACCCCTTCTACAGTATGCTTGAAGGCGACTTCACGTAATTTTGTGCACCAACATTGGAGGACTGTCACCAGACTCCATAAAAGTACTTCCAGCTGACATTGGCTGAAGGAGGGCACAAGGTTTGCACAAACAAAACTGCAATAATTGTCAACCGCGGTTGAGTACTTGGAGTAGACAAATTTTAGAAGGCAGTATTAAGCCCTGCTCTGCTCAGCTGGAAGGTGTGAGTAAAGCCCCCATGCCCAGGAACAGTGGTGAGATGATGGCGTTCCTGGAATGACAGGTTTCAATGCAGACTGGATAGATGGCTATGCAGAAAAAACAAGCGCCACTTAGAGAACTCATGAAGGAGTCAGATAACCAGTCACTAAAATCTTTCGAAATGGACACCAGAAGCAAAAAGTACTGAATCACTAAAACAAGACATGCAGACTGCACCAAACACTGGCAATGCCAGACTATAAAACCATTTTACCTATATGTGGCTAACAGAGACAAGACATTGTATGTTTCAGCAGTACCTGCCAATGCAGGAAAGCTGTGAGGGTCGTCGAAACAGGCTATAAGCCACTATAGCACAAACTGGGACAATGTGGGCACAAGGATGGCCACCATGTTATCAGGGACTAGCAGCAGTCTATCATGCTTATGAGAAAGCTGCCACCATCACTATGGTTAATCCAGTGACGATCTTGACACACACCACAAGATCGCTGAATTGATAAACCATGGTAAATTTAATAATAACACAGGCAAGATGCTTACGGTATATGCCACTTCTGACGTAATCCAGACATAACATTCAAGATGTACACTACAAACCCTGCCAACACTATCCCTCTCCCATTTGAGGGAGAACCTCATGAAGTGTGCTTAGCAGAAACAATGAAGTATACCAGACTAAGACCAGACTTGGAGTGGAGCCGCTAATGAATGCTGAAGTTACATATTTTGTTGATGGTTCCTGTTTCAGGGATCCTTTGGGTAACCATGCAGGATTTACAGTGGTCGAACAGAAAGGCAGCGTTTTGTGACAGTTAAAAGCTGAAATGTGAGCAACCTTGCTCAGCTCAGTTGTAGGCTTGAAAGCTCTGACAGAAGCATGTAAACTGTGCAAAGGAAAAGTAGCAAACATTTATACAGATTCAGCTTATGCACATGGTGTCTGTTATCTGCCCGCTGCTTCAGGAGTGCGTTCGGTGGAGGGCAGCAGACGGTACTCAGTACACCATAAAACACAACTGACAGAACTGATCGCTGCAATGATGCTTCCTTCTAAACTGGCAATAGTGAAGTGTAAGGCCATGAGAGGCAGTGAGTTGACAGTGAAGGGAAAACAATGCAGCAGACGGCCGCTAAGAAAGGCATCCAGGTGCCAGACCGCTGGTTATAGCAACAGTCACATCTTTAGAACCTCTTGTGACACCTGAAGACTTAATTCTGATGCAACAGAGAGCGAGAGTCCAGCTGGAGCGGGCTCTTTGCTTGGGCCCAGAGGGTGTGTGCAGAAAGGCGGCAAGGTTTGTGGAGGTCACAGACTGGCCACTTGGTGGCACCAGTGTACACGGCAGTGTTAATTTCAGAAGCACATGGACTAGATCATTGCGACAGAGGAAAAGTGTTGAACAAGTTGAGCGAACTAGGTTATTGGTCTCTCCATGCATGCGAGCATTGGTTGTGAAACTTTGAGCAATGTGAAATATGTGCACAACATAATGTTAGGAAGGCATTAGTCACCAACGGGTCACATACCAGTTCAGGACCCTTAAACACCTGGTGATGGACTATGTTGACATGATAAAATCGTCAATGATAAAAATGCATGCTTGTTGTTATTGATCGATTCAGCCGTTTGGTTGAGGCTGTTCCATCAAAACAATGGGAAAGCAGAAACAGCAATCAAGTTTTGGTAAATGAGGGATTCCAAGGTTTGGGATACCCTGAAATAAGTTCTGATAACGGGTCCGCTTTTGTACAGAAAATTAAAAGGTGTGTTGAAAAAGTTACAGATTGAAAACTGGCTGACTGGAGTGCGGTTTACCACCCTCAAAGCCAGGCATGGTGGAGCGAGCTAATGGTACTTTGAAAGCTAAGTACTGAAGATTTGTGCTTCCACTAAAGCTTAACTGGGTTGATGCTTTGCCACTAGCACTTATGAGCTACCGCATGCAAGTTCATAGAAGTACACATTTAACCCCGCATGAAATGCTTTACTGGCAGACCAATGCCTGTGCCTCAATGGAGTCTGCCGCTTGAGGCTCTGCTCTTGAACAAATGCAAACAGAGATGAAAAGTTATGTTGAACAACTAACTGCCATCCATAGAGCTATCTATTTGCAGGAGAAGGCCAGACAATCCCCCAGAGACTGTGGTGAAAAAACCAGTGGAGCCAGGGGACCTGGTTTTTTATGCTGCCCGGCGCCAAGTGGAGTGGCGTGAGATGGGGCGTCCACATGAGGTCACGCAGCAACTCCAACCGCATACAAATAGGGGAATGCGTTTGGTACCACCTCAGTCACTGCACTAAAGTTCATACAAAGACAAAGTGAAGAAAGATAGAAGAGGAAGTGTGTGAACAAAACAGGTGGTGACGATGAGGATGTTACCGCATACTTGTTCCAATATGGATGTTGGCAGAAGTGCTGAACCTGGTGACAGCGGAGACAGAGAGAAGGACTGTCGCAGTGTGCAACAGACACCACGGAACCAGCCAATCCCGACTGAAGCGACAAGAACTCGATCCTGAGACCCTGACTACAGAGGACCAAAAGACCAAGAGGCATCTCGGCGGCGCGTGTGATGACAGCATCACAGGGGGGATCCATCTCCAAACATTAGATAAGGCCAACACAACGAATGACAATCCAGACAAGCACATGCCACTATTTCTTGCCAGCCAAAATAGAACATGCTAGTTTTACAAAAGTTCAAACAGGTCCAATATTTTATCCAGTTCAAAAAATTTCCATTTCCGGTCATTCCCGGGTCCAATATTTGGCATATAAAATCATACGACAAGCAGAATTAAAATGGATATGGAAAGCTGGGATGGTTGATACTGAGGCTGTCCTCGACTCTAACACTCTTTTTGCAGCAGAAGTTAAACATGACTCAAGTATTGTTGGAAGACGGAATTATGGAAGAGACATAAAGAACTATAATGTGCAGGGACTTCCATGGTCGCCGGTAAAATCACGTTTTTATATAGCGGACGTGGATTTGATATAGTAGTAAAAATAGAACCTAGTTTAGCATATGATGACACTTATACTTATAACATGTTAATGACTAACCCACTAATACAAAGCATAAAGGTACAAGGGAGAAGGTGGGATTGCTGGCACATAGGATAAACTGTCTAGACAGTGAAGTAACTAAGACAAAAAGGAAGGAGAATAATGATAAGGTTGCAGATAAAGATGCAGACTATGACCTATCAAGAAATTTCATTATTTACAGCTTGTTTGCCTGGCAGCACTAACAGACGCCAAATGTGTGGTTAGTTTGCATTCCCTGATGAGAAGATACAGGATGAAAAAGGTATAAACTGTAAACTTGTGGTTAAAGAGGCAATTGTGGTGTGTTTGTTGAAGCCGGGTGTCATAGCTTTCCTGATAGAGGAGAATATGGGTTAAGAGTAGAATCAATAGATGGTGAGAGAATAGAGTCCAGTCTTCTATGGGCAACCCCGGAGGATGAGACTCTTCCAGAGGACGATGCATGCTCTCCAAATCTTCCCCCAGAGAACGACATTTCTATGACAACACCAGGACATGGAGATCAAGTAAGACGTATAAATGCAGACCTTCCAAATTTAGAACAGGTCCCGATTTCTAGTGAAGTGCATGATAAAGGCCCATCACCCCGAATTCCCGCTAAAATAGATGACCTTCTACCCGAACGAGACGCACCTACCACAACTAGGGCGACGACCACAACCTTAAAAACAACGCCGCCCCCGAATAAGGAAGGGAGGAATGCTAATGATAATATAGACAAGCAGACAGAAGTAGATCATCAATCAACACGCATCTCAGTAGATGATGCCGAACAGGAAGAAGACGATGCCAAAACATCCCAAAATAATAACCAACCGAATAATGTAGACGACCAACTCCCATTAAATCAGGAGACTGAAGTGGTGACACTGCCACCTGTAGAAGAAGGAACAACCAGAAAGATTGGGGGATCAAACCAGTTTGGTTGTTCTGAAAATCAGGGCTGTCGCGATTATCAGGGAGACCTTGATACATTTTATAATGCGCGCCATACGAATATGGCTACCCCAAGATCTGTGAATAGATTGCATGACATTAGATGGTATGGGTTTAGACCAAGAGGTGATGCTCTATGGCAAAGGGCAGTTCAGAACACATGGTATAATTGGCTATGGTATACGGCTAAAGAATTAACAGCAAATGATTGTTTAATCTGTTCCGGTGCTCCCGGAGGAGCCCCGATTGTTATTCCAGAAAAATACAATTCTGTAGAATGTGCAGAGGTGCAAAGAAGTAAATGTCAAA
This sequence comes from Cyprinodon brontotheroides, assembly GCA_018398635.1. Taxonomy (NCBI): domain Eukaryota; kingdom Metazoa; phylum Chordata; class Actinopteri; order Cyprinodontiformes; family Cyprinodontidae; genus Cyprinodon; species Cyprinodon brontotheroides. The sequence goes on from JAGKQL010004889.1 coordinate 8,692, forward strand.
AAGGTGAGTTTACTCCCGGAAGTGATGTTGTGTCATTCTTTAAATTACCTATGTGCGGGATAAGTTGTAGACTATTGTATGGTTCACGAAATTCTCATCAATACCTGGAAAACTGGGAGGGACACAGATTTGAGTCTTTGTGTGCTGAATTTAACCTCAGCACCACACAAAGTGCCCCACCTACTAATTATGAAATTGATTATAGTGCAGAATACGAATGTTTCGCCAGTGGAGGTTTTGCAGACAATGGAGGAATCAATGTAGGTAATACTACAGTGAAATGCAATACAACATGGGTGGTGTCATGGTTTAAACATGCAAATGTAACTCCTGTTTTTGTAGAAAAACCCATATGGTATAAAAACTTTGACTTTGTGGAACAACAATGTGAAAATATAACTATGACGATCCCAACTTTGTTTTTCTTAGGAGATCAGACATACCCAGTAGCAGACAGTTACTGGATGTGCGGTGATGATATTCTGGTAAACACCTTACCCCTTAAATGGGTTGGACTCTGTGCCTTAGTTAGAATGAAAGTACCCATTACCCTAGTGTATGAGGGAGTTAAAGACTTAATCGGGTTAGAAAGCAACAAAACAAGATCTCGCAGAAGCATACAGAATTACGGACTTAATGAAGAGGTTTATCTGGATTTAATTGGACAGCCTAGAGGTATCCCAAATGAGTTTAAAGCACGACATGAGGTCATTGCAGGACTAGAATCCATTGTGCCTTGGGTTGCAATTAATAAAAACGTTGAATGGATAAACTATGTTTACTATAATCAACAAAGAATGGTTAACTTCACAGTGGAAGGATTCATGGCATTGGGTGACCAATTACATGAGACCAGTAGAATGGCAATTCAGAATAGACAAGCTTTAGATTATATTTTAGCCAAAATGGGAGGAGTTTGTCATCTTATTGGAACCGAATGTTGCACTTACATACCTTTGAACACTGCACCAACAGGAACATTTCACACAGTATTAGCTAAACTAAACAAGCTCAAAATAGAAATGCAACAAAACGCTGGCCATAGTGGTTTGTCCTTAAAAAGCCTGGAGCAAATTTTAGGAGAATGGGGAGTACTTGCAGTTAAGACTGGGGTAATTGTGACAATTACACTGATTGTGTTTTTTCTGCTTGTGTGTTGCATCTTGCCTGTTATGAGGAGATGGATAACGATGACGGTTTACAAATGGATGACGACCGACCCGGGACCAGGGACTGCCCAACTATGAACCAACTAACAGCCGCTGCAAGAATGCTGAAGGCGTGAACGCGTGCTCCTGTGTTCATGCTTTGAAGGCCAGGGACAAGTCCCTGAAGTGAACGAACTATGTTTTTGATTTTTCACAGAAAAGAAGAAATCACCAGCATTAATCATTCAATAAAATAATCCTGATGACAACATGGATGTAACGTTCCATAATCCTGCATTATAATCTGTATTGTGCCATTATTATTCTGCATTATACTCTGTATTACTGTCTTATTATTTTACATGGTAAGCTACACAAGGGCGGCTGTTTAGAGGACTGGGGACTCAGACTACTGACTGACTGACCTACTTAATTTTTCATTTTTCTTTCATTTACCTAGCCTTATATACTACGACACACAATGACTAGAGTTTGAGTTATTTGAAGTGTTTTGAGTAGTTATCCTTCACATATTAAGTAATATCAAGATTTGGTTTAATGGTTCAAACAGGGTTGGTTTCACAGATCATCATGAGTAGCATGGTCAAGATGCGATTTGTGCTGCGGCCGACGCCGGAGGAAGGATGGATGTTTGGGGGAAGCATGGGTCGATGGGATAGTTTCCTCTTAAATGAGTATGAAATGAAAGAGTAAGATGCCCACAGGACGAAAAAGGGGTTTTCGATCCCATACTAATCGAATCATGGCCATGTGGAAAATGATGATCTTTCTTTGAAGGTTCAGTAACATTCACTTTGTTTTATTATTCACTTTAGGTTTGTTTTAACAATGTTATTCATTTGATTTTCATTTTATGTGATGTTTCCCGACTCACACCCATTCCACACAGTGTCGGTCTCACTAAGATTTGGTTGTTTCACTAAGATTTGTTTTTCACTTGAACTTCACACACGCGTAAGTGCACTTAGTTGCGTAGTATTCACATCACCATGCAACACCACAAAGTACTTCATCTACAATGAAGCACAGGGGGGAATGCTGAAGCAGGCTATTTGCCTTATATAGACTTGTTGCATGGCTGTACACTGCCTCAGGAACGAAGCTTAAAGGTCAGTTTTGAATCTCAGTAACACCATGGTCTCCTAGGCTGCATGAGGGGGTTTGGTAAAAGAGAGAACATCACGTATAAACATTCCTTGAGGGTCGCAGTGACTTTGACGCAAATCTGCGCACGTGCATTCCAGTAAGATGTCGGCAATATTCCGTTGTGCATGTGCGTACACATAGTGCAAAGATGAGACTATAAATGCTCTGGGGATTGGTATGTGAGTCGAGAACTTGCAAGAGAGAAAAGCCAGATGTGTTCTGTTGAAATGTTCAGCGCTGTGTTACGTGTACTGAGGACAGCATGTCAATTTGATCTATAAAATAAATGCTTCTTCTCCCGTCCTGAGGCAATCAGATGATCAACTGAAGGTGTCCTGATTTTTTGACTTTTGCGTTGATGTTGTTAGACCAAGATTGTTAAAAAGGTTAGAAAAGTGCATGCAACATTAGTTTAAAATTGGCTGCTTGGGTCTATGAAGTTAAAAATTCTGTGCACAACAGATTAATTGCCATGGCATTTAATGGTATGAATGTCTAAAGCTCTGTGTGATTCTGTCTGACGATTTTTACGTTTGAAATATTATTGTGTTTACGAAATCTAAGTGTACACTAAAACATCTGTTTAAATTTAAGACCTCATTCAGATCTGTAATCGGATCTGCTTAATCACTCACTGTAATTTAATTCGGCTGAAAAAACAGTGTCCCGAGGCAATAAGGTTGGTATTCAAGAGTCTAAAAATAAAGAGATAAAGTTAACAGAGAAAAGAATTGGATAAATAAAAAACAAAAAACATTTAAGATTAAACTAAGAAAGAAAGTGATCACTGTTAAATTTGTAAAAGACGTCTGCTTCACCTTTTATTGCTTGCTGCGTCACATTTTCTAAATCTGCATGTTCCTGACTGCTGTGAAAAGTGTCCGTTTGCTCGTTCCAACGAAAGCCTTGACTACCATATGTTTAGATATTCTGGGTTGAAAAGTTGTCAAATATCATAAAAGCGAATTGTCACATACGGTGCGGATATAACAAAGTTGGTTGTTTAAGTTACGGCAAAGAATTATAAGTTTTTCTTCCTTTTTTTCTTTCAAGAGTCAACCAACCTCTTTCCTGCCTTTCTCCTCCCACTCTCTCTCTCTCTCTTGCTCTACCCACCCTTTCTCCTCCCACTCTCTCTCTCT
>JAGKQL010004890.1:0-12895 GCA_018398635.1 Cyprinodon brontotheroides
GCCTAGAGCGGCGGCTCTGGGGAGCACGACTTACATCACGTTTTTTATGAAAGTTATGCATTTTCGATTCCCGCAGCACCAGAGCCTAAAGCGCCGGCTCTGGGGAGCACGACTTACGTCACGTTTTTTATGCAAGTTAGGCATTTTCGATTCCCGCAGCATCAGAGCCTAGAGCGCCGGCTCTGGGGAGCACGACTTACGGAGTACGGAAGACAACGAGCTGCGGTCACTTTGTGAATCAAAGCCCCGTCTTTCCTTAGCCCAGAGGGTAGATCAGGAAATCCAGCTCTATAAAAGCTTGCCCTCCATCCTCTGCAGGGATAGCGCCACACTGTGGTGGTGGAACAAGCAAGATACGCTGCCCTTGCTATCTGGACTGGCTGAAAACTACCTCTGTGTGCAGGCTTCCTCCACCCCATCTGAGAGGGTGTTCTCCACGGCTGGAAACACCTTAAGCGCTGAAGGATCCCGAATCCTTCCAGAAAAAGCAGATATGCTCATCTTTCTGCAAAAGAACTGTTAATTTTCCCTACTACTATTTTTTTATAATTTGTATTTTTTGTTATTTAAAATAGGTTATTATCCCATCATTTGTTATTGTAGACATTGTTATTGTCAAGTTTGTTCTTGTATTCATTTTTTTCATTTATACACAGAAGTTCCTCCAGTTTCACATTCTGTGGACATCTTGATCTTGCTGAGTTTGTAAGATTGTGCAATAGTTAAGTAAAACAAATTTGATGCTGATAATCAAACTGTTGGTTCTCCTCTTTTTCCCCTTTGGTTCTCCCAATCGAATCGTTTCATAGAATCGAAAAGGGAATCGGAATCGTTTCAAATCTTTTCAATTCCCAACCCTACTTGGAAGAAACAGGGAAACACATATTTTGTTCTGCAGTGTGGCAGAATATGCCTGGACAAGTTGATAACTCTAATGTTGCATAGACCTCACAGATATGTCATGCATCGTAGAAGACAACGAGTTGCATTAGATTTCTTTATGACTTTCAGAGTAAAGGGGGACTCTTCTCGTTTTCTAAAAATCCTGAAAACCATCGTTCTACTTTCTCCTCACAACCTTGCACCAGTTTAACTAAAGAACAGAAACCAATCAAAATACATTTAGCTGGTTGTTGTAACAAAACCAAATGTGAACAATTAAACAGATCTTAAAGCATTTTGTAGCAGGCTAAAATGACTTCTTCACTTTCCCTCTTTTAATATGTGTTTGATAAACTCACAACTTGGTGCTTTTGAGAAAAAAAGACAGAAGTGTTTTGCTCTGCACTTGTGAAATATGAAAAGTGTTGCTGTAATACTGTCTAAGTTTTATCATGTTGCACACAAAGCTTCAGTTAAAACAAACACGCCGTGAACAATCATGCATGAAGACTGTAGCCGACTGTGATACAGTGGAGGGTCTTGCTTTGATCACTGAACGCGATTCTGGCTACAGAGAGCAGAATGTGTAAGAGAGGGGGTGTCTTCCTCAACGCTGACTGAGAGAAAAGGGTTAGCAGGCAGTATGGGGTTTGAAACCCAACAGTCTCTGTCACCAGGGACACTATTAAGCCTGCAATATCTGCCTCGGAGAGCACAATTCCTCTCCTCCTTCCTGTTTTCCTTTTTTGTTTTTTTCATCTGAAGCACAAACCATATGAATGAATTATAAATGATTCCGGTTTGTTTGTTGCTGTAAAAACCAGTGAAGTGTACGAGCTGTAGGTGGTACGTGATGGGTGGCGATCTGTGAGGGAAAAAGTTGCAGGATAAGACACTAACAGTTTAGCCACACTAGTAATGCAGCATGAATGGTGTTTTTAAAACAAAATGAAACCTGGAGGAAATGATTATTCCAGCAACCATCTAAATACTCCTGATTGATTAGTAGAAATGTCTCTTAAAGGTCTTATCAGGTATCATAAAGAGAAATGTGTATTAGTGATTAACGATTTGAACCTATGCACCTAAAGCAACATATTTTATGCGTTTATCAGAGAATCAGAGACTTTTCTCAGCTTTTGAGACAAGAAAATTAACTCAGGAGTGAAAAAAGGTTGAATGAAAAAATAAATATATGGAATGAAATAATAAATGAAAATGTTATCATAGTCACTGCAGCACAGAGATCAATAAAGGAGTTACTCTTGATCAATGAGAGCTTAGAGACATGCAGCAGGTTTCCTGGGGATGGAAAGAATCGAACCCTTCTAGATTACTTCCCTAGGAAATAATCTACAAGTCAATCCGAGTTTAATAAGTGCCTTTAGTGATGCATTTAAAAACTAGATTTAGAGAAAAGACCTGGGCTGGTGGACTAAGCTGACTGATAAAGTCTAACTATCCAGCTTAGTACATAATCATAATTAAATAAAGAGGAGCTCAGTCCTTTAAGGCTGTCAAACATTTAGAGAAGTTTTAGTTCCACAACTCAAACATGGCTAATACAGCGGCTTAAATATACTCAGAGAGGAGAAAAATAATGAGAACCAAGAACAGAGGGCTCATATATAATTTTATTTTGAAGAAATATAATACAGAATAAAAACAATAAACTAAAAAAGCCTAAAAACAAGATTTTTGATAAGAAGGATGCAGTAAGAAATGCAATATTCAAGATATCAGAATCCAATAATGTTGGTTAAAAAAAGGATGAGGTTTTGTTTTTGCGCCTCATATGTGCAGCGCAATCTGTGTAATATTTATGTGTGCTGTGGTGTGAAAAGTGTTGCTTTGAATCATGCTGACCCTGCAATAAGCCTTGCAGACCGCTCATGCATCATGAGAATATCCTCATTGAATATTAAAAACACAAACAGAACAAAAAGGTTGGAAACCTCAAACTTAAGACTTTAACAACTGTAGGTAAATATTTTAGCCAGAGAGGCACTGATCACACATTTCTGATCTCTGCCATTTCTACTGCTTTGGTACCTTATGAAGCAGCATTACATGTAGAAAAAGAGAATATCTATTAAACAGGACTTCGCTGCTTCAAATGAAAATTAGGGATGCACAGATCCAATATTTTTATCTGTATAAGTCCAGATATAAGAAAAAAAACTAGATCGGTATCAGTGACATTTGACCCGATATAGGGGTCGATCTATTCATTCGAACTCTATGCTGTGCTCTGCCGTCATGCGGCAGCGCAACAACACAATACTGCCATATTGTTTATGATGGAACGGGCGAAAGGATCTGCAGTGTGGCGGTTTTTCACGCTCTCTCAGCCTACTAGCCCAATGGCTACGTGCAATATTTGTGGGAGAAATGTTCTGAGGGACAGTGTTAAATCTTCAAACTATAACACCACCAACTTAATGAAAAACCTCCAGAAGTTTCATAACAAGGAAGTCGATTCATATGCACAGAAGAGTGATCCCAGTTTGTTTTTTTTCCACACAATAAAACAATTTTCTAGGTAATAATTTAGTGCCGTTTTTGGTATCGGATTGCTATCGGCCGACATTACACTTTAAATATCGGTATCTTATTGGAGGTGAGAAAAGTGGATGGGTGCATCCCTAATGAAAATATTAGAGTTTACACTTAAGTCCAGCTTTAGCGTGTCGTCCTAGTGGTTGATACTGGAGGCATGCTTACCGTTAATAAAACAGAACTTCCAAGTATTTTCCCCTGTGCATGTCCATCTTTGCCTCTGAAATTTCCAAAAAGCATCCATCATTTAAAAACCCAGCATCTTCTACAACACATAGAGCTCTAAAAGACACAACATCACATGTTTGCTGTTTACCTAATTCAACTATCTACAGAAGGTATTACTATGTACTGCTCCCACAGCCTCCATGCATGACAGAAAACATAGCTTCCTCTTAAAAAGCATGTTATACATCTGCACTTTCTCTAAATTCATTTCTAACACCTCACCCATACTCAAACTATCTTCTTTCAGTAACGGCGCCCAAACTAAAAAGTGTTTCTGTTACTGCAGCCTGATGAGTTTAGGTAAGATGCATTCACTGACCGGTACAAGGTGAGACTTTTTGGCTTCACATCTGTTGTTCCTCATAGCCAAGCCGAAAGTTAATAACCAAATATGTGGCCCAAAAGAAAAGTGGTTAAACTGCTCCTTGATCAAAAAGGCCATCAGAGGTGTGAATAAGGCTTCAACATTCTCCACTATTCAGTCTACTCTTTAAGCACTAAAAGTAAAAGCCACCCGACAACACTGAACTACCTCACCTCCCACTCCACGTCTATCTCAGCCTTGACTGCTTTAAAAAGTGACTGCCAAGTGGCAGCACACTGAAAAATTCTTGACTGTTCGTCACAATTAGGTCGACTGAAGTGAAGCCAAGGATTTAAAATACCAATTTTTATAAACTGTGCAATCAGGAGTTCTAAATCTTAAGATTATATAGGGAGACGGTAGAATAAGACTCATGAGGTGCAAGTGTTCAAAAGGGTGTGAAAAATCAAGCTGTAGTTTTGGGAGGAAAAAATACAAAAGAAACCAAAATGGCAGATATAAAACCATGCTATTTTTATGTTTATATAACATTTATTAAGAGGTATTGACACACCTGGCCATCACACGTAACACCAGGGGGGAACAACTATGTGAGCAAAACAACATGTAAATAGCAGCCCTGTCAACAACATCGATGAGAATGAATGCGATGAAAAGAAGCACTTCAAATGCTATTTTATTGACAACCAAGCCCCAGTCCAGCTCTACTATTATGCAGTTTTCTTTTGAACAGACATGTGGCTTGGCCACTCCACCAGAGGGGCCCCTGCTGTCATTAGAGCTAAAAATGAAACAAGATGACAAACTGAAATAGCGCCTTTTTTGCTGACAGAATTCTCTAAAACAGGAAATCCTGACATGCTTTAAAAGCTACACATCAAGCCAAAAGACTTCATACTGTGCCAGAAACCATAAACACTAGCCTCTTTTCTGCATAAAAGCACTATAATCCGTGTATGTGTGTGTATGTTCTTGGTAAGATGCTGGAAAAAAATAGCAGGTCCCAGATTGGATTTCTTGTTTCTGGATTCTCATCTGCAATCTTCAGCACCACTTCTCCAAGCCCATCTGTGGACAAGTGTCTGAATCTTGATGAAAGAAAACAGCTGAGAATGAGAGACAGTTTGAGGAGGGGGAGAAACAAGCCTCGGGATCCATTTATTCATGCTGAGGAATTCATTTTGATCCAGACAGCATCAAGCATCATTTCAGTGAAACTGGCGGTAACAAAACTTGATTTTGCTAAGTGAATGAAAGCAAATAACCGCACCACGGCTCTGAAAGGCTTGGTGCCAGAGAACAAATGATGCCATCTCTGTCTAACGGGATTTGAGGGTAGGGTCTGCTAACTCATCTCCCTCTGATTGTATTCAGATCTAAAGAAGGTATTTTGCTAAAGTACTGACATGCTTTTAACACTTTCTACATTTCATTCCAAAATTTTGTTTAAAAGGGCCTACATTTCATGCAAATCTACTTTTTTTTTTTACCATTATGATGCTGTAACTGAGGTATTTAGCTTGATTCATGCATGTCTGAGCAATCCTTATGGATTCTACTCTCTGAGAAGCAGCCTGTCGCTGTATACTAAGTAACGAGTGACCGCTTGAAGTCCCTCAAAGACTTCCAGCCATAACTGCAATGGAAGGCGGTTGGAAAACAAATATGTGACTTTTATTCTTAACAATTTCTACCTCCCATAAGGTAAAATTTTGCACTGGTGTATAAGCATCAAATGCCAATAAAATCCATATAAGCGTGCAGCTGTAATGTAACCAATGTGGAAAAATTTAAAGAAATTGGAATTATTATTTTGCAGGCACTGTATCCCAGAGTCTCTTCAGTCTAGTTAAAAGTCAGGAATAATGAGCTCTCTGCAATCAATGAATACAACTGAGGAGAAAAAGGAACAGTGTGCCTCTCACTGCAGGCCCCAACACAAATCAGGCAGTGTGCCAGTTCCAGTCCTGCCAAAAAAAAATAAAAAAATATCTGCTTAAATGGCGACTCTCATCCTGTGCACCGGAAATTCAATTTGTTCCATAAGCCTGGGAAGAAAAAAGCAATTATTCACAGTCCACGCTATTCACAATCTGCTTCTTTAAGATATATCCCTTCTTCCCCATGCTAACAAATAAGCCCCCAGATCAGTGCTGTGTGTGGCTGCTCATAGGGGCAGCCAGTTGAAGAACAAAGATTAGACCAACTAAAAAGCCTGTCAATCAGTTTGAAAGATAAATTCAGACTCGGCAAGAGGAGCTACGCATCCCAACGGTCCCTAGCTTGCTCACAGGACATGTGTAAAAGCCACTAGATAATGGCTTGATAGCTGGATGTCACTTCGGAGCATGCAGGGAAGGACTAAGCACATGTCAGAGGAACACTTCTTTTACACCAATTACACTACACAGACCTCTCAAAAACGAACCCCCACATCTGATCAGTGGGAAGTGCTGTCAAGGGAGCCCACTGAGCCGAGGCTCCAATTTACACTTGGGGTATTAGGTGGGACCCTAGCGTGACAGTGCAAAGTACCAGTGAGATGCTCCCTGTTACTTGAACGCTTCCCGGGACGAGCGAGCGGAGCTAGTCGAGCCGACAGTTGCTCATGTTTGAGTCATAGCCTTGTTTCTTTGCTTTTTTTACAGAAGCAACACCTGTTGATATAGAGATGGGAAAGTAGCCCGCCCTGGTAATTGGATCCCTTCTAAATTCAAGAGATGTGGAATGTTGATGGGTTAACACTAGATGAGGTTGACAGACACTGGTATCGATGCAGGATGAATGGGAAATGACAGAATGAGCTCAGGCAGCGTGGCAGCAGCACATCCAGTATAGACCTATGGATGTGAAGGAATCCAACACTGCTCACCCGTGAATGCACTTCTTCCATATTCCACACCTTCAATCTCAGCTCTCAAAATTTAAAAGAGCATGTTTTCCTTTGTAGAACCTAGTAAAAAGAATACATCTCCTTTTTTTGGATCATTTATATAGAGATTTAAAAGAGCCAAACTCAAAGCTTAAGATTCAATCTTTTTTTTTTTCCAATTAGCGAATGCATCAGACAGAGGCTGATGTTTAAAGCAATTGATGCTTAATGTGCCAACAGCTAATAAACACATGATAAAGACATTTTAAGATGGCGCCACATATCATCCTTTTAACCTAATGAAATCCTGTTTAACAAGTGCTGCAGACTGAGGGATCAGAGAAAGGCTCCTGGATAATTTACAATAAATAATTGATGATCCAACATCTGAAACATTAAATAAGAGCTTATCCTTTCAGACATGCAGCTAGATAGACACGGTTGTTGGGTATTATGAATAGATTCTTGTCGATTCTTGATATGTTTCGCATATGCATGTTGATATATGCAAAAAAGCATCTGTCTGGTAAAAAAGTGGGGCTTTAAGAGTGGAAATACTTTTATTTTGTGCTGCTTTTGATGAATTCATTACCGTTGAGGCAGTAGAAGCTTCAACTTGGGTAAAATGTTGTGGAATTAAAAGCATTTTGCTGTTATTTGAGGTTTTAGTCAGAGGTTTCAGTTAGTATTGGGAGGTTAGAGCTTTAAATAACAAATGACTGTGGCCATAAAATGTGCAATCAGTGCATTTCCCCCTTTAAGAGAATGCTATTTTATTCACATTATATAAACTCGCCTTGACAAAGTGTATATAAAAGCATAATAGATTATCAACAAATGCCAAAGTTTTCAAGATGAGTGGCATAGTTTTTTCTTTGGAATGACAGCTAAACAATAGAACATGTTTATTGTGAAGGTCATTCTTCCAGAGGATGTGGGCCACATTCAAAATGACTTTACCAGAATCAGTTTAATGTAACACAGCTAACTTCTTTTTGCACATTTCTGCATAAAGTATGCCTTAAAGTTTACTAAAACCAAGAGGAATCAGTTGTAACTACATTTTACATTCAGTAATATTACAGCATGTTCCCTCATTAATTTTTAACAAAGCCCGAGCAATGCTGGCAACATCTTATGATCACAGCTCTTTTTAACATTATTACTTTGCCCGTTTTAAACTGCAGCACTAAAAAAATCTGCATGCAAAGACTTTATTTACTTCTGCAATCGTCTTTTTATGGTTACATGAGATACCACCCCAGCTTTTTATGATCCAACACATTTAAATTCCAATGTGTACTAATAAGAAGGAACATTAACTTTTGATTTTTATCCATTTTATAATTCATTTTGGTGAATGTTTAAGGTTATTTTCTGTATGTGTGCCACTACAGCTTGGCAGTACTGAGGCAGAACTTCAGCAAAAAATAGCCAAAATAAACAGTAATCTGGATCTTAGAATGCCTAAACATGCCTCAACAAATACACAATTTTATGTCTCAAATTACTGACTACATATCACGTCTAAACTGATTCTACTACATTTTTCAAGGTTACAGAACACAAGCTGGTTTAAATCCAACAAAAGCTTGATAAAGATTTGGAAATCTTAAATACTTGGTAGTATAGCGTTTCAAGACTCTATAAAACATAAGAGTTTCAAGAAGGTTTTAATGTTTCTGCCTCTCTTTAATGCTTTTTCAGGTGTGTGCTGCAGTTCTAAGATACACAGCTCCTTTCTTATACCAATAAAAGAAGGGACCCTTTGATGGACCATTAAAACCAGAGAAAGGACCATTGTTGAGAAATAATACAACTAAAATGCCCTTTGTTGTGTTCTAAAATGTGAACATTGCCTTTGGATAATTTGAACCTGATGGGACAAGGAAGTCCAACAAAACTAATAGCTCAGGCAAGCAGGGAAACCAGATGGGGTTTCTCTGGAGGAGCTTCAGAGTTCCACAATTCAGGAAAAACTGTTGAAACGATATGCAGATGAACATGTTTTGTTCAGGGAAAACTATAGGAATTTCCATTGAAACGCTGCCAGCCACCACAGCATACATGACAGATTAAATAATACTACTTATACTAGAGATGTCCCCATCCAGGTTTTTGCATCTCCGACCTATCAGATATTGTTTTGGATCTCCGACCGATAATCGCATATTCGGCCCATACCTCAGCCTATCCAGCATGTATTTAAGTTTCTTGCTAAAAGTATTTAGCCTTTAGTTGTAAGACTCATGTTGAAAAGGGTTTTTAGTACTCTTGATAAATCTAGCCAGCTGAATTAAGTGAGATTGAATAAAACAATGATTGGTAACAACAAACTTACCTGTTTATTAAGAGATAAACACAACTGGACAAAATTACTAATAGCAATCTGAAATTGCACAGTGAACAGTAAAACTGTACGTAAAGTTAAAGGTGCAAGTATTACTGTAAGTTTTAATAAAAATGCAAAACAGGGAAACACCGGCGCAAAATAGTGGAATGGATCGTTTAAATCGGCGAAACTGGAAAATACGGACCGGATTTTTTTTTAAAAACTGGATCGGCAGTCTGGATCGGCATTTTACATGCTTTGCCGATACGCATTTTTTTGCCAATATCGGCGTCCCGATCTGATCCACGTATCGGATCGGGACAAGCCTAACTTATACTTCAGCAAAAGTATCAAGGTGCCGTTTTATTGTATCTCATACTATTTCCGTTGGTTGTGTTGATATTTTTACATCTCTTTGCAGGTGATGAAGCAGACTGAAGACGTTTTATCGCCCTTTTATCTCTTATTTCTTTCATCTATTCTCCTTTTTCCTGTTTTTCCTTTCCTGTTCACTTGCTGTCCATATAATCTGTAATACTCCTGCATAATTATAATAAAGCTGTTTACATGCATAAATGAAGTGGAACACTATGGCGATGGCGTACCGCTCCACTTGTGAAAGCAAAATCTGTTGGACCCTTTATTGGCATCAATACAACTATTCTTTTTGCCACGTTGCCAGACAGGACACTGTAAAAAATAAATAAATAAACAAAAAGTCTGCCATCACCTCAGTATGGAGGAAGACAACAAAGACGGTGCCCTGGTCAGATAAGACCTGGACAGCCACCTGAACAAACCGTCCTCACCATAAACTAGGGCTGCAACTAACAATTATTTTGCAAATCGATTAATCTGTTGAATTTTTTTTTTTTCCATCGATCATTGGATAGGTGAAACTAACATTTGAGCGAGTTCTGCATAGAGCATACCGACAGATAAAAAAAAATAAATTTCATATAAAATGCAAAATGTTTATACATTTTTTTTACAATTTTGATAATTACTGCTCTAAGTAGGTTGCTCTGTCAGCTAAAAGCATATTTTACTGTCTCTAACGATTAGTTGATAACTACATTAGTTGACAAGTATTTCTATAATCAATTAATCACGATCAGTACGATTAATTTTTTTCAGCCCTATCCTTACAGCATAACACACAAGGAAACTGGTTAGAGGCTGCAAAATACTAAATATCAGACATGAAAATCAACCAGAACCAGTGAGACCAAAAACAAGCATGTGTTGTAATGCCCGGCCAAAACCCTGACCTAAATCCGGCAGAAAATCTGTGTCCAAATGTCACATTCCCAGCTCACAGTAGTTCCACATCTATCTGAGCTTGTACCGTTTTGCAAGGGACACAGAAAGACTTTAATCTCTAGAAGAGTGAGGCTGAAAGAGACATTTCCTAAGAGACTTGCTGCTGTAACTGTAGCAATAAGTGGTTCTGCACAGTGTTAACTGTAGATCGCGTATAATTTGTGAAGTCCAGTCTGGTCAAAACACCAACGTTATGAAAACCATCGTCCTTACATGCCGAGTTATTATGAGGAGTGTTTGTTTAAAAGGTAGCAATCAGCTCTAAACTGTTCTGTCACATTGCTGCTACACACAGGAAACTTCACAGCTGGCGTGTTTGTGTTTTCCATAGATACTGCTCATCTCTGTGGTGCCAGCCTCTGCTAATGTGCCTGTGTTTATAAGCTAAATGACAAATACAGATTCACAATATTCTTCTAATACGCTACATTCTCTTGTTGGAATACAAGTAATTAGACAGTTTACTGGTGGTGTATCATTAGTCCAATTCCTCTGGGACAACTGAGTGGTGAATAGAATTAACAGTTAATGGCAAAAAGCAAAAAGCTTTCTCTCTGCTATTCAGAGGCAACGTGAAAATAGGATTTAAAGTTATGTGGAGGTAAAAATTACAGGGCTGGGTTTTCACTTCAGTTATGGAGGGGAAAGTGTGAGCAGATTCTGAAGCTTTCACTTAAGGTACTCTGAGGCCAAAAAATCAAGTTAAAATAATTTTAATAATAGCTCCCCTTTCATAGGTAAAATAGGAGGGTTAGGATTGGTTTCAGCAGTGTAGCCTGGAGTCCCTGCAGGGCATTCTTAATTATACAGGTAAAATTAAATTTGCTATTGCTACGAGGCATTTGAGCTGCCTAGATCCCTTTTTTTTTCTTTGCTTTGCTAAAGACAATAAGTGATTCGTTACAAAATCAGTGACAAAGCTGTAAAAAAAAAAAAAAAAAAACAGGACATGAGTGCTTTGTTTAACAAAACACAATTAGCTCTGTGATACAGGAGGGAAATGTGTAAACCAATCAATTCCACTGAATCTATGAGTGCACAGCAGTAAAATTACAATTAAAAGTGACACAAATAACTGCTGCAGAGTCTATGATCCACACAATTTCATCCCCATTTTTAAAATGTAAACAATGAAAAGATCTTTGTTTTTAACAAAAAAAATAAAATAAATTTTAATAAACCTCTACATTTGATGCAGTCTTGCATTTCCTGCAGCAGGAACATGAAAAATAATTACCAGAAGTCGCTGGTGGTCAACCACCACTGGAGGATAGGTAGGGACTGGTTCTGGCTCTTCATCGGTCCTCCCAGCAGATCCTGTCAGCTGCTCGGACGCGATGCACACGCTCGTCTCTTCTCTGGAACCATCTATAACCAGACAAATGCTTAACTGATAAAAGTTTTACATTAACCTCATTTTATTAAAAACACAGAAAAATACAACTTGGACAACTTCAGAGAAAACACCTGTTACAGTTCAAGAAAAAAAAAAAAAAAAAAAAGATATTAATGATGTCTGACTAATAGGATTTATTCCCCTATAGTTCCTGTCCATCAGTCATGTGATCATATCGTTCTATAACGGTGTAGGGAGCAGATCTGCTCAGGCCCTGCGCATGCCAGTGACATTATGCTAGATGGTTGGCTGAATGTTTCCACATGATGTAAAACATATTAGTTGCCCAGACAACAATACCATCACGCAGCATCCGAATGACCAATGAAGCTTTACCTGATCGATAACAAAACTGAAAGAAATCGGTTTATGGTGAACAAATAACTGCAATACCACGGTATAAATGGGGAGATCTGGGTAGCGCTGTAACTAGCTGTGTTCAGTAGCTAACAGGTAAGCCTCTTTCAGCTCAGTTTGCCATATTAAGCAACATTACTTTGGAATTCAGATCAACAACAACTGTTCGTTTTCTACAAGTGGAATAACTGTTTTCTTCGTCTAAAATCTCTGTGAAAGTCATTTTTTAGGACGTTTCGTTTGTCGTCCTCTGCCCTCAGATCTTAATAAAAAGAACAAAAATAAACTGAGACTTTTTGGGCCATTTGCAGGCCTTGATGTTCAATTCTGATTTTTTTGTGAAATAAGATTTTCATATTTCCAAATATATGCAACTTGTATGTGATCTTGCATGTGTCCCGCATGAGTAGAGGACTTGTAATGACGCCACAGCCAGCGTACTTTTTTTACCGAAGTTAACATGGATGGTGTTACCGCGCCGCGATCTAGCCGTCTTTCCCAACCATAATAACTCAATCTTTTCACATGGTTAAACACAAATACTGTTCTCCGGATCATCATCTGCCATGGTTGTTTTTTTTTTTTATTGCCGCTTCTGCGTAGCAAGACGCATAATAGTGA
>JAGKQL010004891.1:0-12841 GCA_018398635.1 Cyprinodon brontotheroides
GCCGGGGCTAACGTTAGCCCTGTCTGCAGCGGCCGGGGCTAACGTTAATCTGTCTGTTTGCCACACAGCATCTGAAATAGGAACACAGAGGAAGCATGTGTTGTTCACAGACTAGCCTTTGCAGAAAGCACGGATTTTTTTCTTCTCTGATTCGCACAGGGACATTCTCACAGGCCAGTTAGTTCAAAAACTGAGGTCTTGGACTTTTGGCACAGTCGCGGCGTTCAATCTGTAAGTGGATTTATGCTATTAGGGGAGTGTTTGGGATAAAACTAAATAGTTCAAAATAACACTCTAGACTGTTTCTCAGGGATTATTTCATAACATGTTTTATTTCCAAACTGTCTGTCTTTGTTTTGGATAGAGATGTTTGAAGACCTTCACAGCCTTTATGCAGGGTTAATTATTACGGTAGAGAAAAACTGTGTCTAGACCGCGGTTCTCAAAGTGTGTGGCGCGACCCACTGGTGGGGAATTGAGACGTGACAGGTGGGGCGCGCCAAGTTCCGGTGTGTGTGTGTGTTGTGTGACTATAAATGTAGAACGTGTGAGAGCAAACTGTCCTTATAGCTGTATGTTGCCGCTTTTTAGACCAATCAAACCCACAAAGTAATCATTACTAGCCTACATGCAGTCTAATTAAAAGAACATTAGATATGAGAAAAATTTCACCTGGAACTGAAGTGCCAAAATAACGATTGACGTGACGTCGGCATATTATTTGTAACGGAATAAACTTTCGCGCCCCAGTGTTGCCAACTCAGCGACTTTGTCGCTATATTTCAGACCCCTCCAGCTTACTTTTTCAAAAAAGCGACTAGCGACAAATCTAGCGACTTTTGGAGACTCTTAAAAGCACGTATCGTTCCTTTTCTTGTCCCTCCAGCGGCAGGTGCTGCCGTGGGGCGCCTCCCCCATCCCAACCCCGTCTCCCCCGCTATCGCAGGAGTCCCTCTCAGCACTGCAGTAAGGGACACAGCATGTTTACCCTCAGCATCCAGACAGCAAATAAAGCGCACATGCGCCGGGATTGACGGCGCAGGTTGATCATAAATAACTGAATTTGAAATATTTTATCTGAAATAAATAACGGCGTTTGATTCACACAGCAGCATGTTCATGTTTCTGGTTTGGAGTGGAGAGGGAGTATCCACTCATCGGGCAGAGAGCTGTGTGCATTCTTCTTCCCTTTGCCACATCATATCTCTGTGAGATGGGCTTTTCAGCTGTTGCTTCACTGAAAACAAAGCATGACTTGAGAGTGGCAGTATCAAGCCTGCAACCCCGTTTTGAGAAACTGCAATGCAAAACAGGCTCATTGCAGCCACTAATGCAGGGATAAATAGACCTGTATTGCCAGATGGATTTCACTTCTTTTCTTTTATTAACAGATTGCAGAGTGGCACTTTAATTTTTTCTATCTTTGAGCTTGATACAAATTTTGACACAGCTGCATTTTTATTTTCTTTATTTTTGAGCTTGCTGTTATTTGATGTAGATAGTTTGTATTTAGATTAGTGCTGTCAATCGATTAAATTTTTTTAATCGCGATTAATCGCATCAATGCCTAAGTTAACTCGCGATTAATCGCATTTTAATCGCACATTTTTTTCCTGATTGAAAATCATTTAAATACTCTCGATGACATACAAAAAATACATACAGGCTAGGTTTGTGCCAATGTTCTTTTTTTAAAATGAAAACAGCTCACAGACACTGATTTATGCCATAGAAACATATGGCAAGAAGATGGGGAGGCATGTAGCAAAAAATAACAAATATGTAGCCAAAAAAAAGGCCCTGAAAACAGGCTGATGTAAAAGACAGTCTTTACAGTTAATACAGTCTTTTGAACAAAGACAAGCATTTTACCCTACTGCTATAAAATGTAGTAGAGTTAACATTAGATGTTAATTAACCAAGATAATAATGAACAATTTTCAATCAATACATCAAAATCAATAGACCGACATCACTAGATGGAGGTAGTCTATACTCTAGAAAGTTACTTTTCAGACTCTTAACAAAAATGAGAACACACACACACACACACACACACAATACTGACCTGTGGCGTACACAGACAGCAAGAGTGCCGTAGCAGATTCCATTAATAACGCAATCATTTTGACAGCACTAATTTAGATACTACTTGTTACTTCAATAAAATTGGAACATTTTAAGATTGTTTCATATTTCATTAGCATTGTGTTGGGGCGATGGGGACAGGCGGGGCTTGAAAATTCCCCCTTGTCCAACGTGGGGAATGACAGAAAAAGTTTGAGAACCACTGGTCTAGACAGAACAGGGCTGACTACCATGCAATAAGAGCCGTATGTTGACTTGTTCTCCTTTGGCTTTGCAAAGTAAAATGAAATCATGAATGAGAGAAATCCATCGATCTCCGTTTATTTAACTGGAGTCAATAGGTGAATACCTTTTTCCTACAACAATTTTGCGTCAGCAGGATCTCCTCGGCTGATTTTTACTGGAAGCAGAAATAATGGCCAAATAATGTTTTATTCACCTCATGGATCTGTATTGTGAATTTGTCTGAAAACATTCCAATTTCTCTAAATTAGTGAAAAGCTCATTTTTGATCAGATCCCAAATTCTTCCAGATAAACTTTGGTTTCAAACACAAAAATCCATCTTAAATAATATGTTTTCAACCATGTTTCCCTTCCTCTTTCTACATAGTTTAGTTGAGTTTCACTTTAGTTTATAGTTAAGTTTTTTTTACTGAAATATGTTTGACTTGGAGCTGACAGATTTTTGTTAAACTGTGTTTTGAACAGAAATTGTTGTAAATTTATTCCATATCTGTGCAGAATTATCTGACCATGATCTGAGCTTGATTCACACTTTTAGTTATTGTTCCAACACACAGCTAGTAGAGCGTTTGTTCCTAGACAGTATATAAAAGCCTAAATAATACTGGATTAAATAAGATATTTGCCACCCCTACCCTCGGCCAATAAACATCTTAAAGTATCAGAACATAAAATGAAGTCCCAGCTGGCCGGGCATTGAATAGAACAAGTTATTCACAACATTCTCTATTTTAAAAGTAAATATGAAGCAACTGATTTTAGTTATGCTGGAACGTCTTTAGTGAAACATTTCTAAGCAGTTTTAGAAAGAAGCTGCAGAAAGTTGACATTAAAATAAGGTTTATAACGTCACAAGGAGAAATACACAGCCAAGCCTTAAAAGTCACAATGATGTTTTTACTCCTTAAATTGCCAGATTTAAATAATAAAATAAGTTAAAAAAAACTCTCGGGTGGAACTGAACCCGCCTAGAAGTTTTGACTCTTGACCTCAGAATTTTGTGGGCCCTTGGTACGGCCCTGGACGTACCTGACATGGATTCCAAACAGGAAGAAGTGGAAACCTCTGAGGTAGGAACGCAGGGTCTCTTCCAGGTAGGTTAAAATTTCAAACTCATCATAGGTGTACCAGAGCCAGCTGTAGATGTGTGTGAGCACCGCCGAGCCGATGAGCAGCACCAGCAGAACACTGAGGCTCTCGTAGTACCCTTCCTGGAATAAGTTCACTGCAGCCCAGATGTCCAGACCAATGTCCAGGACAAACAAGTTCAGACTCAGAGAAGTGGTGAAAAAAGTCCAGATTTTCTTAGGCAGGACCTTAGAAACATTCTTAACCCCTCCTTCACCAGCAGAGCCGGACTCCTCCATTTTCCACGGCAGATGAACCAGGAACACCTGAAGGCAGGAGCTGAAGCTTCTGAAGAGCTGAAACTCCACCCACCTTTCTCCTGCTGTGGGATTTACTCCCAGCAGACTGACCTCCTTCCTGAGCTTAAAGTCTCACCTTTTTACGAGTAAAAGCTCTGATTCTGGCCTCTTCTTGGAGAAAACGTCTCCGCTGCCACAGCAGAAACGACAGTGAAGAGCTGAAAAACAGGTTTTCAGAGAACAGGAGCAGAACCTGCCCTGATGAGTCAGGGCAGGTTCTGCAGCTTGTTTTTAAAGCCTTAAACGAAACTCCTCCATCGCTCCTTCATCATGAACTAGACCTAAATTTAACATTTTCCCAACTTAGGGATGAAGGTTATTTGTTCCATTTGGCAAACCTCCAACCCTTCATTCATGGTTTTATATTTTACAACCTTTGCTGATGGAAAACTGGAAACATACTTTGATCTCAGAGGAGAATTTAATCTGGTGCCTCTTTAAGGGTTTTCTCCTGTAGCAGCCTGTTCTACAGCGACTGCAGAGAAGCTTCTGACCAAAGATGCTCAGCTGCTGTTTAACCTTCTTATAAAAAGAATAACGAAGAGCTGGTCTCTAGACCTTCTTCGTCTCCAGAGGACTTCCTGGAACAGAGCCGACCTTAACCAGCTACAGAGATCAGGTTCTGCAGATGATCTGATCTGCAGCATCTGAAGAAGCCAAGCTTCCTGCAGACAGCGTCTCCAGTCCGGTCTGTTGTCCAGAGGTTTGTCTTCATGAGGGCCATGTAACCAGAAACCAGTTTTTGTTGCCGATTCAGGACATTCCTGAAGATGTGTTACCTTCTTCATGTCACTGTGGCTCCAGTTAAAGGCGCAGCGCCGACTTTGTGACCTAAACACTTTGATGCATATGAATTATTTTAAATGGTTACTTAGGCTAATATACAGCACTTCACACTGTGTCTGTAAAACCATACTTCTAGGTCACATGACCCGGCCAATGAAGGTGCGTCGTCTCTCACCTTCCTTAGTCGGTTTTTGAAGGGTGGAGTTCTGCTAGTAGCATTGATAGTAGCCCCATTTCCACTCCCCTCCGAATCCGATCCGTGCCGAGTTCTGACCGAGTTCGGATCAGTTAATCACGGCGACCTCGGCTCCTTATGACCATTTCCACGCCATGCTAGCACGGTTCATCGCCTCCTGGTGGCAATCTAGGGTACTACTGCTCTCTAGAGGGAAACGAGCAAACCAACATGGCGGTGCCCGTAACAGGAAGTTTGCGGAGTGTCAGGTGAACAAGGCAGCCTTTGGTGAATTTACCTGACAGTCGGTTTTTGGGAAGTGGATACGACAAACGATGGTCCAATCAGGGCTTCCAGACGCAGGAAACAACGACAGACGTTGAGGTTCATCGCACTGCTAAGCAGAATCATCGCTGGAAATCATGCGGCGCGGTGGGGAAGCTAGGATTTTGATGTACGTCTGAAATTACATGATTACGGAGGCTGACTGTGAGGAGGTGACGCGTTCTGCTCATGACCTCTTTGTTATCCGAGAACCGAACCAGAACTAAACCGTGTTAGCGTGTCCATGTTAGCGCGGTTCGGTTATCTGGGTCAGCGTGCTCGGACCGATCTCGGCATGCTTACAAAAGGGTAGTGGAAATGGGGCGACTATCGATGCTACTAGCGGCCCCCCCCGTTCAAATACTGACCATGTAAGTTGAGAAGACCCACCGTCATTGGCCAGGTCATGTGACCTGGAGGAACATATGGCTTCACAGACACAGGCCTTTATATAGCCATGGAGCTAAGGCTTTAGCTCTGCTGCTGGTCACGGCTGAGGCAAGGAAAAGTTTAAATCTTCTGAGGCTAAAAAAACGGGAAAGAGATCAAAGAAAAACATGGAGTGGATCTTGGAAAGGAGTCGGCTCGTCAGCACAGAATGAAAGGATGTAAAACCGATTCTCTTTTCTCAACTTTATTAGACTGCAGAGTAACACTTTGTTCCTAGTATACAGTCATAAATCTTTATTATTTTCCATCTTAAGTAGAAGCAAAATGCAGGCAGTTACAGGTCTAGCGCCCCTAGTGGTCAAAAGATACACTCTTGTCTCATAAAGTGTGTGTTTAAAGTCAGAAAAAAAAGAGGAAAACTGATTATTTCCAGAAACGTTTGATTTTATTATCGTAATAATTGGCCTAGTGTTGATAAGTAGCAAAGCAGGTTTCTGATTGAAATCAAAGGTTGTAGATTATTACTGGTCATGGTTTATAAATATAAATGATCTTTACGGACGTTCAGAAGTTCTTCCATTTAGAAATGTTGCAGCACGATTCACACAATGGATCCTGCTGCTGTTTGTAGCTCCTGACTGCTGGATGCACAGGATTCCAGCTCCGCTCGTCATCCTGCAGCTTCCAGATGTGTCCAGAGTCCAAATCTCATAATGAGACGGTTAGCAGAACCCGGCAGAACCCAGAGGTCGGTCCGTTTGTTCGTAACTCATTTCATTTCTAAAACTTCTTTCCTTCAGGGTTTCATTTGGTTCAATAGGTTTGCAGGAACCTCCTGTAGGTTTCTGGTATAAACAATAAACGTGTGGAGGGTTACCATGACAACCATGGCTGCTTCCAGGACAGCAGAGGATTCATTGATGTGAAGGCGCTTCAGATCTTCTGCTGAGTCTCTGGGAGTGAAAACAGCTTTGATTGGCTGAAGCCTTGAAGTTCTGCAGAACTCTACTTCAAATCTATGGAGCTAAATTGAAGCCATAAAGTTTGTTCTGAACAATTAATACAGACATGGAAAAAAAATTAGATCAGAGATTAACAAAGTTGGACACTGAAGATGACAGAAAAAATATGTTTCCAGCTGCTGCATTCAGGAACCGTGGGAACTAGAAACCTCTTTAAAGGAAAAGTCGCTCATATTCAGAATCCAAACTTCTGAAAGTTCTTTAAATCTGAAATGATTCCATCCTGTTCAATAAATGATCAGTGTTTTTTTTAATTCAGAGTAATTTTCATGTGAATGTGCTTTTTACTGGAGGCATCCATGTTTGTCAAAGAACACTACTGCCACCTACTGGTTAGTGACGTCACTGCTGGAAGATGGCAGGAGGGAGGGGCTACTATATTTGGGCAAAAATGGCCGCTCCCAGACTCAGTGATCACAATGAAAATTATTGTTTTTATTTATTTTACTGATTAACATTAAATTCATTAAATCTCTGCAAAGATGTTAGTTTTATGTATAAATAATGATCCATTGATTCTTCCTGCTGATATTCAGTCGATGGGATTCGTTCACTTTATGGATCTAAGCCGAAGTGGACGAACTGCTGGACTGATGATGAAGAAAAGCGAATTTTACAAACATAAAGTTATTTCCAGTTCCTCCGGTTCCTGAATGCAGCAGCTGGGAAAACTCGGACCCGATGCCGTCCAAGCTCCGCCCCCACAGAGACAACAGCAGGCTGAGAGGAGAAAATCTGAAACTAGAAAAAGTCTAAAATCTTTTACAATTTTTTTCTTTTTTTTGTAAAGTTTCATTTATTTCAACGTTTTTTGAAATTTTCTGGCTTCAGTTTAGCTCCGTATCAATCTCCTCCCTGCCGTTCAGTTGAACGTAGATCCAGCAGAATCAGATACTTCATGGATTTTAATCCCAATCATCTCTGAATAAAATCTTCATCTTCGCACATAAACCAAAGTTTATTATTCAAAATGGCCGAAAAGAAGCAAATTCTAACTTTATGAAATAAATCCGTTTGTGGACTGAGTGACATCAGTGACTTCATTTCAGAAAAGACAAACATGAGGCTGAAATGTTTAAGCTGTATTTACAGACCCGAGTGCTTCCCACACTCAGGAGGACCGTGCAGGTTCTAGGGATGGATCCGGATCCGGTTCTGGTTCCGTAGATCAGAGCAGGAACAGAGAAACCAGCTGAGCTCATCGGCTGGAGGAAGCAGGCTGCTTCATTCAGACCGATGGAGCGACTCCAGAACCAGCAGGACGGGTCAGAACGTCAGACATCATCCCACTGGTTCTGGTCAGGTCCGTCTGCCTCTGTTCTCCAGAACCGGGCTTTTTGGGACTCATGTTTTCCTGCAGCCTGATCGGACCTCTGATTGTCAGGGCAACTAAAAAAAACAAACAAACCACCGAGACGGACCCAACAGAACCGATCAAACAGGAGCCGTCTGGGTCGGTCCCGGACGGGCCGGACACCTGTGGATCACAGTGCAGGTAGAACATGAAACAGAACCAAACCAACACTTTGGATGAGAGACGCTTCAGGCGGAGATTAAAGGCACGAACTACAGGAACTGGTTCTGACCCGGTCCAGGTCCGAGTCAGATGGTTCAGCGGTCCACCGCATGCAGAGGAACCTTTTCCAGTTCATCAGACCCCATCGGGTCTTAAAAACGCTCCTCTTTCAACACCAGAACCCGGACTTCCTCCCAAACAACCAGAGTCGCTCAGATACTGGTTCTGGTTACCATGGTGACAGCTTCCGCCAGTCCTGATGAGGAGTTTTTGGGATGCAGCAGGACCGGTTCTGGTTCTTTGGGTAGAAAGTCTTCCTGAACACTGAGAGTCTGTTTGAACCGGGTCTGATGGAGACCAGACAGAACCAGGTCAGCATGCAGCAGAACCGGACCGACCTGCGCACACAGAGCGCGGCGGCGATCCAGTCTGGATCAACAGGTTTCAACCCAAAGTCAACAGAACCGTCCAGAAGAGTCTCAGGAGGATTTCTGGGTCCGAATAAAACAAACAGAACCAACAGGGAGGTTCTACCAGCGCTCCAGTCCAGATAGAGACATGAAGCCCGGCAGGAGCAGTGAACCGGGTCCCAGTCACAGTTTAGCTGCCGTAGAGGGCGGGGTCGACCCAGACCCAGGTGCACCACCCTTCTGGTGCACCGCTTCCAACGTGGGTCGGTTACAAGAAGTCCAGTTCCAGCGCCTGGTGGAGGGAGACGAGGTCACCGTGGGTGGAGATCCTCCAGAAGGGCATGTTGTGCTGCAGAGGAGGAAGAGGAGCAGCCTGGTCAATAACCTTCATCTACAGCAGTCATCAAATCACTGGTTCTGACTGCAGCTCAGAGCAAAACACAACGGCTAGTGGCGTGCAGCGGTGGCGCCGCGGTTAGCGGGCAGAAACCATGTACGGAGGCCTGGAGGCCTGATTATCCTCCTGCCAGATATTTGGTATTGAATATTGAAGCGCGGTCTGCGCTGTTATTCCACGCCACGACGTGCCAATCAGGAACTAGCTGTGGGTCTAGATACGGCCCGATGGCGGTGAGGAAGTGAGGGGCAAGTTTGTTCCGACAACGGAGGGACATGAGGGCCAAAAAGAGCGGGATCCAGGAGGATTAAGGGTCCCAGCGTTCTCACTCGCCTAGCTGCTCCATCTTTCACCAGTGCTTTTCCAATATGGCTGCTGTGACAAACAAAACCAGCCGGGTAACCAAACAGGAAATACATTTGAGAGTAGGTAGAGGATGTAGATCCCTGACCAATCAGAGGCCTCCTGTCTGCGCCACCTACAATTTTAGAGAGGAGCAGCAGAGTGTCTGCTGACAGGGGCGCGGGCATATCTGGCGCTAACTGGCGACGCCAATGGCATCTAATTCGGTTTCTTGAGCATAAACCTGACTTAGTCCTCGATGCGCCGCACCCAGGTTTGAATCCACCTGTGGCTGCATGTCTCTCCCTCACATCAGCCAACTGTCCGAAAACGAGACACTAATGCCGTAAAAAGTCAAAAAAACAAAAAAGCGGCTAACCACGAACCCACCCGGCCAGGGCTAACGTTAGCCCGTCTGCGGCCCGGAGCTAACGGCAGCCCGTCTGCGGCGGCCGGAGCTAACGGCAGCCCGTCTGCGGCAGGGCTATGACAGCCCGTCTGGAAACCAGAGGCTAGCGGCTTGCAGCCCTGCCCGGCGGCCAGGGCTAACGCCAGCCCATCTGCGGCGGCCCTCTCTCTGCATAGTCGGCGTTTGAAGCACCGCTGGCTCTGATGGAGTTTGATTGTTTTATTTGGCAAAATGTTTATTTGATTTGCGTTTAATCTGCTCGTGTTTTGGCTGAAGATGATGTCATTTAGTTCCTTCCTGATCTTTGATTATTTTGGATGATAAATGGCCTGCAGCACGACGCCTCGTCCATTTTCCCTCCATATTAAACATGTTCATGATTCAGACCTATAATTCAGATTATCTTAATCCTCCATGTTTCTTCCTGGTTCAGTTTGTTTATTGCTCTGCTCTAGATCCCTGAAAATTAATTCCCTCCTAGTTCTCTAAAGTTGGCTGATTGAGCAGTTTTTAAATGTCTAAAGTGATTCCTGGGAATTCCTCTCTTTGTTCCATTTATTTATTGATTTGTGGGTAGACTCTGCGTCTCTCCAGGCCGTGGACCTTCCGGCGGTCCAGAACGTCACCAGAACCTCCCATCCTACCTGCTTTGCTGCAAACTCCTCGTCCCGCCCATCGCCGATCACCACGTACGTCACCTTCTTCCCGAAGCGAGAAACGATCCTCTCGAAGCAGCTCTCCTTCCCTGTGGAGACGCACGGTCAGTCCGGGCGCGGCCGACCTGCAGTGGCGCGGCCCGCCGGACTTTCATACGCACCGATCTTTGTGGCGCTGTAGATGTTCTCCACGGGGAAGACGTCTCCCAGGCCGTACAGCAAAACTTTGGCCAGCGCCGGGACCAGCTGAGTGGTGGTGACCAACACGTTCACGCACTTCCCTCTGTCACACACACAGACGGGTTAAACACGAGCCAGAACAGAACCAGAACCATGGGCAGCCGTCTGGGTCGGACCTGGACTGAATGAGCAGCAGAGACTTCAGCGCCGTGGTGAGCCACGAGTCCGTGACATTCTCGATGTCGGACTGAAGCCGAAGGAGAAGGTCTCTCTTCCCCGGATTCAGCAGACCTAAAGAACACCAGAACACCGCTGGTCCAACGGGTCTCCTGTCTCGGTTCTGAAGGTTCCTGTGATCCTAACTCACCCCCAACGTTCCCTTTGAAGCTGCTGTAGATCTCTTTTAGCCGGCGGTAGCGGAAGGCCAGTTTCCGCATCCATTCCACCCCGCCCTGGACCCCGGCGGCGCCGCCGGCCGCTCCCCCGGCGCCACCGGAACCGCTGAAGCCGTCCGCCAAGAAGTTGTAGTTGCTGAGATGGAGGAGAAAACGGTCAAACCTGGCCGACGGCGAGGAGGTTCTGGGCGTGTGACGGACTCACCTCAGGTCTTGTCCGTTGTCGTCAGACGCCACGTCCTCGATATGGACCTGATCGCATTCCTCCAGGTCGTTGAAGAACAGATGAGTGTCCGCCAGCTCGAAGATCAGCTCCTCCATCTGCAGACCCAGGTTCAGCATGGTCGCCGGGTCCTGGACAAACACAGTACAGAACCAGAACCACATGGTACCGTCCTGGTTCTAGACTAGGGTCTCGGCGCAGAGCCTAACCTTGCCAAACTTCTGAGCGTAGGTTCCGGTGAGCAGCGAGTGGAAGATGATGATGGTCTCGTCCAGATCCCACAGGAAGATCCGCTGGAAGCAGCAGAATTGGACCGTGAGGTTCTGACCGGGTCCGTCTCCCTCTGCAGGGGTTAGGAGCCGCTTACCTCCAGGTCACCGCCGGCCGGCGCCGAGTTCTCCGACTTCTTGGCCTTGGCTTTAGACTTTCCCACCGAATTCCTCGGAGCAACGTCCTCCTGGTCTCTGGCGCCCCCTGTGGGCAGAGCCGCCGCTGCAGGAAGGTTCTCTGGTGGAGACGCATCTGGATCAGAACAGAGAGGCAGCCGGGTCAGTCTGATGAACAGCCCCCACACCAGACTTACTGACTGGTTTCCTCAGAACAGGACCGGTTCTGGTTCCTGTGGGTCAGAACCACCTCTGGTTCTGGTTTCCATAAAGATAAATGTAACTCGACCCGACTGGAACCCTGAAGCTTTCTGACTGAAAGACCTTCTGTTAAACCTTCTACTCTCTGAAAAGGGACCACTGATCACCTGGAGAGACCTGGAATCACCTGGAGAGACCTGGAATCACCTGGAGAGACCTGGAATCACCTGGAATCTCCTCCACTTATGGTTCTCCACCATCGAACCCTCAGTAAACGTCCAGCTGAGCTGAGTTCCTGTTTTCTTCTTCTGTGGTTTCCAGACTGGTTCTACCCAGCTGTTGGCGCTCTGGTATCGGGTCCATTAGAACCAGAACCCCAGGATGATGGCACCAATCGTCTAACAGGTCTCCACCTTCCTGGATGGCCACTCTGTTTGCAGATTTCTAGGGTAGCGATGCTAATGGCGCTAAAACTGGTTCCCAGTCTGCCAGAGTGGACAGCTTTAAGGAACCAGACAAGAAAAGAACCAGGAAGTTGCCAGATGGTTCCCTGAGGTCCAGGTCAGAGACAACCGCTGAGGACTTCCTGTCTTCCTGACAACAGAAGCCGACCCTCTAGTCAGCAGAACCAGAACCAGAACCAGAACCTGCCTGGAATGTTTTACCCGTTTGGATCGAACAGCAGCAGAACATTGATGAAGGATAAAAACCTCGAGGAGGAAGTCCGGCCGAGGCGGCCTCCTCAGACTTCACCGCTGAGAATCCGCCCACGCCGGCTGCGGTTCCGTGCTCGTCGGCGCTGGTCAGCCCAGCAGGAGTGTAACTGGTAGGTAGTT
Source organism: Cyprinodon brontotheroides (assembly GCA_018398635.1). Taxonomy (NCBI): domain Eukaryota; kingdom Metazoa; phylum Chordata; class Actinopteri; order Cyprinodontiformes; family Cyprinodontidae; genus Cyprinodon; species Cyprinodon brontotheroides. Next base: position 12,409 of record JAGKQL010004891.1, read on the forward strand.
GGTAGTACTGGGAGAACTGGGCCTGTCCCAGAGAGCTGTAGCTGCTGAAGTCCTGAAAGGAAACATGAGAACAATGAGGGGCGAACAGGCTGGACCATCAGGTCTAAGGCCAGGTTCTTAGGAGACCACCTGGGTCAGTGATCCCTGAAATAATACAGAGAAGATGATCTGGGTCTGTTGGACCCGGTTAGGGAGCAAAACCGCTCCTTCCAGTTTAACCAGTTAGTAACTGGTAGATCAATGAATCAGAAGGCCGCCGTTATCCTTTGGTTTTTATATAGTTATCAGCTGAATTGCAGCGCCCCCGCCCATCCGGGGCCGCCCCCGCCCATCCGGGGCCGCCCTCGCCCATCTGGGGCCGCCCCCGCCCATCCGGGGCCGCCCTCGCCCATCCGGGGCCGCCCTCGCCCATCCGGGGCCGCCCTCGCCCATC
>JAGKQL010004892.1:0-12900 GCA_018398635.1 Cyprinodon brontotheroides
CAGAAGCAAAACTAAACAAACATTTACGAGAAAAATGGGGACTTTCTGAGCCTGTTCAAAAAGTGCTTGGCACAAGATTTGACAGCAGGAGAAACAAAACTACTGGGACATATGATCAAGTCATTGTAACTGATACATTTGCATATATTCCCATTTTGGAAACACTAAAGAGTATTTTACAAGAAGGTGATACTGCATAAATGTTTAAGCCCAGGTATTTTCCCAGGGAAGGTGTGTATGCAGACTTGAGAGATGCCACTTATTTTAAAGAAAGTCCCCTATTCTCAATAGAAAACGATGCCTTGCAGATTCAGCTTTTTTATGATGATTTTGAAACTGCAAATGTCTTGGGACCCAAAAAGGGTTTGCATAAATTAGGCGCTATATATTTTACTTTAAGAAATTTCTCCCCAATTTTTAATTCATCACTAATTACTGATTATCGCTCTTCTCTACCTTCATGCTCGTTTGGACCGCCAGGTGGCAGTCGTTGAGGGGGGGTACTGTTGGGATCTGGAGGCTTGTCACCTTTCTCCACCAGAGGGAGCCTGAGATCTTCCTCCTGCTTGTCTGGAGGCCTTCTTAAGGAGGAGGAGGCTGACACTTCCCTGCCAGAGTGTTTGCCAGTAATGAACCTGACTTATCCGGTAATCTGTCAACTCCTGGAGAAAACCCTCGTTACCTGGAACCTGCCTGTCTGCCCTGCGCCTTAGCCTCCGTATCCGCCTCCGCCCTCAGCCCTCTGCCTGCCGATCAGCCTCTGGACCCTCAAGGTTCCCCCCCTGCCGGTCAGAATACCCCCTGAACAGTTTTCTTCCCTCCCGTGACCAGCCGGAAGAACCAAGACCCAGTTCACATTTCTCTGAAAACATTGTCAATAAACCTTTTAACTTTTTTCCTGTCTCTGGAGTGTTTCTGCATGTGGGTTAGAAGATTAGACCCCAACATGACAGAACACTCTGGCCAACAAACTAGCCCCGTGGATTCACTCAGAAGGACCTTGGAGCAGCAGCATGTCCTCATTCAAAGCCATGACTTCGCCCTACAAGAGCTAAGTTAACGCTAAGCTGAGTCTAACCGCACTCTGCAAGAGATCACAGGATTTCTACAAAGATCCAGCTCACAGGCCTCTACACCTGCTGCTGAAGCCACTCTGCTTCCGGCTCAGGATCCCAATCCACCTCTCAGGTCAGATAACATAATCCACCCTTCATATTCTGAATTCCGCCCATCCCTCCCAGAAAGATTCTCAGGTGAACCAAGTAAGTTCAAAGGATTTCTGTTTCAATGCTCAATAATTTTTAATCATTCTCCTCAGAGCTTCTCTCAGGATGGAAGAAGGATTTCTTTTATTCTATCGCATCTGTCTGGTAAAGGTTTGGTGTGGGCGGAAGCCAAGTTCTCACCAAAAATTGAGTATGGTTGTACTTATGGTGATTTCATAATGGAGTTCAAGCAAGCCTTCAACCAAGATACAGATAAGACTGCAGACTCCCGTGGATTGTTAGATTTTAAGCAAGGAAACAGAACAGTGGCTGACTTTGCTATTGATTTCCGGATTAAAGCGGCAGCTTCCGGTTGGGGATAAACAGCGCTTAAGAGCGCCTATTTTCACTCTCTAGATGAATCAATTAAAGACAAGTTGGCGACTTTAGATGAACCGGTCAATCTTGGAAGACCTGATAAGACTGACTATCCGCTTAGATAATGGGCTGCAGCCGTATCCGCTTGCTAAACTAAGAGTCGCGATTTTCCCAGTCACAATGTTTCCTGAAAGATCTGAACAATGAAGTTTCTTCCACAGTGCACTCTGGAAGCTGAACTAATGCAGATCGGTCGCCACCAGACTCTCATCAGAGGAAAGACTAAGGAGATTCAAACAAACCTCTGCTTATACTGAGGAACCCGGACATTTTGTTTCCACCTGTCCCTCTAAGGTAAAAGCAGGGGTCTGCCAGAGGAAATGAGGTGAGTCTGGCGGACTATCTTCAAACTGAAAATTCTCCTCGACTTCTGCTACCCGCTACTCTGTTTTTTAAGGATTAGTCCCTCACTTTGTCGGCTATGATTGACTCTGGTTGTGAAAGAAATCTAATCGACTCCAGTTTGGTCAAACAATTAAATATTGAAACAACTCATTTGACTAAATCCCTGAGAGTTTCAGCGCTAGATGGAAAACAACTACCTCATTTTTTAATCTCCGGAAATCATAGGGAAACCATATTGTTTTATGTTTTTCCTTCAGCAAGCTCACCAGTAGTTTTGGGTTTTGATTGGCTTCAACTCCACAACCCACATATTAACTGGTCTAAAAGACGTGGAGTCCTGGTCTATTCCCTGTCATTGTTCCTGCCTCCGCACCGCCGCCCCTCCGACTCAGTCGCTGGCAAACCGTCAGAAGGCTGACCCCCCCGATCTCTCTATCATACCTCCAGATTATCATGATTTGGCTCCTGTATTCGGTAAAACTAGAGCCCTTTCTCTCCCTCCGCACCGCCTCCTTATGACTGCCATTGATCTTTTTCCTGGGGCCCCACTCCCTAACAGTCGGCTTTAAACATCTCCAAACCTGAGGGAGACCATGGAGAAATATATCAATGAGTCACTAACCGCTGGAATAATCCGACCATCCTCTTCTCCACTCTGAGCCGTTTTTTTCTTCGTCAGTAAATAAGACGGATCTCTACGACCCTGTATTGATTACCGAGTGTTAAACCAAATAACTATCAAGGAAAAATATCCATTGCCCCTGTTAGCTTCAGCTTTTGAACCGGTTCAGGGTGCCACTGTATTCACCAAGTTAGATCTGAGAAACGCTTACCACCTTCTCAGAATCCGTGAAGGAGATGAATGGAAAACTGCCTTCAAAACACCTCTGGGGCATTTTGAATATCTGGTAATGCCCAGCACCGGTCTGTCCTAGCAGCCCTGCTTGTTTCCAGGCACCTAGTGAGCCTTTGCTTGGCCCGTTTTGAGAGATTTTTTAGATGTTTTTGTTTTTGTCTACCTAGACAACATCCTGATCTACTCCAGAACCATCTCTGAACATCGGAAACATGTTCACTTAGTGCTGCAAAGACTTTTGGAGAATAAATTGTTTGTCAAGGCTGAAAAATGCGAGTTTCATTGCCCGTCTGTTACCTTTCTGAGATTTGTGCTCGAGGGCGGGCAGGTGAGGCCATCTGAGGATAATATCAAGGCGGTTCTTGACTAGCCCAATGCTGAAAACAGGAAACAACTCCAAAGGTTTCTGGGGTTTGCCAATTTCTATCAAAGGTTCATCGGAAATTATAGTCAAACGGCCCAACCTCTGACAGCTTTATCCTCAGCAAAAAGAGCATTTCACTGGTCTTCTAAGGCTGAAGCAGCTTTCAAAAAACTTAAGACTCTGTTTTCCAACACACCCATCCTCATTCAAGCTGAGCCCTCCAAACAGTTCATCTTGGAGGTGGATGCTTCTGACTCAGGGGTGGGAGCTGTTCTGTCCCAAAGTTCTGAATCTGATCAGAGGACTCATCCTTGTGCATTCTTCTCCTGCAGACTCACCCCTGCTGAACGAAATTACGACGTCGGTGATAGAGAACTCCTCGCCATAAAACTGGCCTTGGAAGAATGGCGGCATTGGCTGGAGGGCGCAGAGCATCCCGTTTTGGTATGGACAGATCATAAAAATCTTTCTTACATTCAATCAGCCAAAAGATCAAATCCCCGTCAGTCCCGCTGGTCATTATTTTTCTCCCGATTCAATCTGATCATCTCCTACCGCCCTGGGTCTAAGAACATTATACCTGACACTCTGTCCCGTCTTCACGCTCGTGATGAACATGAGACACCAGCTAGAATTTTACCGGCAAGTTGTACTGTCGCCACAGTCTCCTGGGAGACTTCGGACCTAATTAAACAAGCAAAGACTTCTGAACCAGATCCTGGCACAGGTCCGCCTAATAAAACTTACATTCCATCTACAGTGAGGTCTAGATTATTCCATTGGATGCATACCACTAAGTTCTCAGCTCATCCTGGAGTCAGTAGAACCGTGGCCCTGATTTCCCGTCGGTTTTGGTGGCCTTCGCTACATAAAGATATCAAAGAATTTGTTCTAGCCTGTCCAGTTTGTGCCTGGAATAAACCATCTCATCGGCCTCCCTCTGGTCTCCTTCATCCTCTGCCTATTCCCAAACGCCCTTGGTCACATATCGCCATAGACTTTGTTACTGGGTTACCTGCATCCAAGGGCATGACCACCATTTTCACAATCGTCAATCGATTTTCTATGGCCTGTCATCTCATTCCGCTGAGAAAACTTCCCACAGCTTTTCAGACAGCTCAACTACTGGTTAAGCATGTTTTCAGACTACACGGCATCCCACAGGAGATTCGGTCGGACAGAGGACCACAATTCACTGCCCAGATATGGAAAAATTTTTGTTCTGCCCTTGAAGCTAAAGTCTCTTTAACTTCTGGTTACCACCTCCAGTCGAAGGGTCAAACCGAGCGAATGAATCAAGAGCTGGAGTTCACTCCCAGATGTTTCACGTCCACCAACCCCGCTGACTGGAGTCAGTTCCTGCATTGGGTGGAGTATGCACATAATGCTCATGTTTCTTCTGCTACTGGTCTCTCCCCCTTTGAGATCTCATTAGGATACCAGCCTCCGCTATTCCCAGCTGATGAGGAAGAGATTTCAGTCACTTTTGTCCGACACCACATCTGCCGGTGCCGTACTACCTAGAACAACACTGTAGCAGCTCTGAACCGCTTATCTGAACAAAACCACCGATTCGCGGCCCGGAGAAGACGCCCAGCTCCCACCAATTCGCCGGGACAGCAGGTTTGGTTATCAACCTGAGACATCCCTTTAAAATCCATGTCTCGAAAACTGTCTCCTCGTTACATTGGCCCTTACAGGATCGAGTCTGTCATCAGTCCCTCTGTTGTCCGTTTGCATCTTCCTTCTTCTCTCCGCATCCATCCCACTTTTCATGTCTCCAAGATTAAACCCGTCCTGACTAGTCCACTTTGCCCTCCTTCCGACTCCCCTCCTCCCCCCCGTGACATTGATGGGCATCCTGCCTACACCGTTCGCCGGGTCGTGGACTCCCGTCGTCGGGGCCGAGGTTGGCAGTACCTGGTTGACTGGGAGGGTTACGGCGCGGAGGACCGGACGTGGGTTCCTGGTTCGTTCATTTTAGATCCTTCACTAATTACTGATTATCGCTCTTCTCTACCTTCATGCTCGTTTGGACCGCCAGGTGGCAGTCGTTGAGGGGGGGTACTGTTGGGATCTGGAGGCTTGTCACCTTTCTCCACCAGAGGGAGCCTGAGATCTTCCTCCTGAGGGCGTGACCTGACTTCTGCACCCCTCTTTTCCATCTGCTTGTCTGGAGGCCTTCTTAAGGAGGAGGAGGCTGACACTTCCCTGCCAGAGTGTTTGCCAGTAATAAACCTGACATATCCGGTAATCTGTCAACTCCTGGAGAAAACCCTCGTTGCCTGGAACCTGGCTGTCTGCCATCCGCCTCAGCCTCCATCTCCGCCTCCGCCCTCATCCCTCTGCCTGCCGATCAGCCTAAGGACCCTCAAGGTTCCCCCCCCTGCCAGTCAGAATACCCCCTGAACAGTTGCTTCCCTCCCGTGACCAGCCTGATGAACCAAGACCCAGTTCACATTTCTCTGAAAACCTTGTCAATAAACCTTTTAACCTTTTCCCCTGTCTCTGGAGTGTTTCTGCATGTGGGTTAGAAGATTAGACCCCAACATGACAGGGATTTCAAATTCCAAATTTTGAACACAAGATTCGTGGTACTTTGGTTCAGGTTATTGGAGACAATCTTGGTTTACATGGCCTGTTTGGCTTTGTGGAATCATTTGGGGCTCAATATTGTTGTGGTTTTTGTCTCCTTGAAGAACACCATTTTCAAACTGTATTCTGTGAAGATGATCCGGAAGTTGTCTTCAGAGCTATCAATACACATTCACAGCACTGTCAGACTGTACAAACAGACCCAAGGCTGCCTCATGTATATGGTGTGAAGTGCATTTGTCTTTTGAATTCACTTCAATATTTCCACACAGCCAACAACTTCTCTGTAGATATTATTTTATTTTAGATGGGGTTGCTCAGTTTGAGGGGAAACTGATTCTGAAGTACATTCAAAGTAACTTTCTAAGTGCTGAACAAGTGGCTGGTAGAATACATGCATATGATTATGGTTTCAGCCAGCAGCGAAACTGTCCACCTCTGCCAACAGATAAGTTAAGAGATGGTAGTAATGACCTGGGACTAAATGCCATACAATCTTGGTGCTTTTACGCAATATGCCTTTGCTATTTGGTGATTTGATTGAAACAGATGATAAACAATGGGATCTTTTAATTTTGCTTTTACAGATTGTCAATATTGTATTTTCTCCAGTCCTGTCAGAGGGCATGACCATATACCTCAAACATTTAATCATCAATCATCATCACTTGTTCAAGCAAATATTTCCTGAAATAAATCTCTTGCCAAAGCATCATTTCATGATACATTACCCTCGTAGCATAAGGAAAATCGGTCCCATTTTACACACATGGTGCATGCGTTACGAAGCTAAACATAATTTCTTCAAACAACAATTAAAGAGTTTTAAAAACATTACAAAGACATTAGCAAAAAAGCACCAAAGTTATATGGCACTGGTTCGTGAATCTTTTGGCAAGGAAAAATTAACTTTAGGTCCAGGAAAGATGGTGACTCTTTATGAGTTAAAACAGGGCACAGCAATTGCTGCAAAATTTGGAACAGTTTTGTCAACCAGTGTATTTTCTGCCAAATGGATCAAATTGAGAATAATTGCTGTCCTCAGTTGCCACTTCCATTTTGAGGATTGTTGTCAGCTTTAACTGATGTTTTCGTAAGATGAACGTGGAATATTTTCAGGTTGACTGTGTCTTGCTCTGTGGAAAACTGATGGAAACCTTGTGTTTTGATAATCATTACCATGCCTTTAAGGTCAGGCTGCATCCAGATAATGTTTTAAAAGGGTTGCACGTAAGTGATTTATTTTTCTTTTAACCTTTTGATCTTCAAATGAAGTTTGGTACGACAGATAACGCCCTATATGTTGTTCCATATTGTCATTTTATGCAGACCTAGGGTCAGTTTTCTTAAGTGTTCGTGTTCAACTTCATATAAGCTGTTTATCAGGGGCCCAGTAATGGAGCAGCAGGCACACATTTTTGTGCATATGAATACGTTGCATGAGGATACCTGGCACGGCAGGTACACCTATTGCATGTCAATTCACTTTTTTTTTCTTTCTTTTTAATCCTGCATATTTTTTTATTTTATTTTTATTTAACCTTTATTTAACCAGGAAAGTCCCATTGAGTTAAAGTAACTCTTCTTCCAGGGAGTCCTGGCCAAGAAGGCGGCTTAAAAAGTTACATTAACATAAAACCACAGGAGACAAGACAACCACAGCTACATATCATCTAGGCAAAATTAAACACAACACAACAAGATTGGGCATACACATACAACCAAAAAGCAAACAGCAAACAAGGCATCCAATCAAAAACAGTTGCATCTGTCAGTGAATGATGATTTTAACAGGTCTTTAAAAGAATTTATGGATGGAAGTACTTCAAGATTTAAAGTGGCTTGAAGTTCATTCCATGCTTTAGGTGCAAATGATGAAAATGCTGTTTTTCCTAGTTCAGTTCTTGTAAATGGAGTATGTAAAAGTATTTTTTCTGATGACCTAGTCCTGTAAGTACTATCTTGAATGGAAAGTAAATTAAAAATGTATAAAGGTAGTTTACCCATAAGGGCTTTGGCAATAAAAGTCAGTACATGAATTTTTCTCCTCATGTAAAGAGAAGACCACTGTACAGTTTCATAGAGAGTGCAGTGGTGAGTCCTAGCTGATGCACCTGTGATAAAACGTAAGGCAGAGTGGTACAGTACATCCAGTTTTTTAAGTAAGAATAAACTGGAGTGAATATACAGTGTATCCCCATAGTCAAGCACTGACAGGAATGTGCTCTGAACTAGCCTTTTCCTCGCAAGATAGGGAAAGCACTTCCTCATTCTAAAGAAAAAACCCAACTTTGGTCTAAGTTTCTTACAGAGGCTCTCAATATGGACACCAAAGGACATCTTATCATCCAACCAGATGCCTAAATACTTGTAAGATGATACTCCTTCTATTTTAGTGCCATCTTGTGTTGAAACACTAATGTTAGGTGAGGATCGTGAATGTGTGAATGTCATTGTTTTAGTTTTTTTAGCATTCAGTACCAACTTTAATTCAATAAGAAATGTTTGTACATGATTAAAAGCAGACTGCAATTGTGCAAATGCAGCATTCACTGATGAAGCTGTGGTGTACAAAATAGTGTCATCTGCATAAAGATGCACTTTTGCTGTCTTTAGGTCCTTACCCAAGTCATTTATATAAAGAGAAAATAAAATTGGACCCAAAACTGACCCTTGTGGGACCCCCATTGTAACTTCTAATGATGTTGAGGTATAGTTATCAATTACAATACACTGCGTTCTATCATTAAGGTAATTTGAAAACCACCGTAGTACAGTATCACTAAAGCCTATTCTTTGTAATCGCTTCAAAAGAAGATCATGGTCCACTGTATCAAACGCTTTAGAAAGATCAATGAATTTTGGACCTGTTCACTTCCTGTTTGGATTAACTGAGTGTGCAGCTGTTCAGAGGATCTCCATCTGAAGTTAAGTTATTTTCTCTGTGATATCTCTGTATCTAAAGTAACTCTAACTGACTACTTTAAAACATAACTGCTTCTGCTGCACTTTTCTACTGAGCACTTGTCAGTTTCACACGGTTTTATTTCTGATAGCAGGGTAGCTAGCTAGGCTAGCTAGCTTAACATTGCTATGGCTTCTCTCTCTCCCTCCTTGACTCTTTTCCAACTCTTCCTTCTTCCTCTCCTCCTCTCTCCTGCTCTCTGTGTAGATGTTCAGGTTATTCCTCTGCCTCCTTTAGTGATAATGAGATGTGTGTAGCAGAGTTGTAGTATTTTTGTAGCTTTGGAGGGGGGTGTCAGGATTAGAATCAGGCTTCAGGCTGTTGAACATCAGGAGTTAAAGTAGGCCCCATAGCTGTCTCCAAAAGTGCCTGAGCAGCCAGGCGTTGGGCTAACTGTGCGCCAGAAAGTAGTGGAGTGGATTCTCTGCCCACTGGTCACCACCAACTTGGATTCAAGGATTTCTAACCACGGTTTTCCTCACTCAGTGACACACCCACTGAAAGCCCACTCTGATTGGCAGCTCCATAGTCAGAAGCGTGAAAGTAGAGACACCAGGGACCATAGTCAAAATGTTTGGGGGCCAGAGCGGGCCGACATCCAAATCCTACCGCAAACTACTGGCTAGGGATGGGTTAAATACAGTAGGAATTGTTACGCTGGCGGTAATGACACCCGATTCTGCGCCGATCGGGAGGTCACTAAAATTAGTGTTGCCGATTGTGGATTTGCCAAAAATGTCGGGACTCGAAACGTTTTCGCAGATTTTCCTGATCTGACCGGTAGGTAGGCATGTGTTTAGCGCGTAATAGGTCATTCAGCAGCTGATTTGATACAGGTGGTGTCCTGAAAACAGCGTGGGCTGCATTAATAATTGGCAATCCTTTTTTTGAGGGAAAGCCTGAGATGCGATTAGGGCGATGGCATCCATCCCACTTTGGATGGTGCAGCTCTTCTTTCTAGGAATCTGGCCACATTTATTAGTCACTCCAAAACCTGACCACCCAGGGTGCAGATTGGGAAGCAGGGGATTTGTAGTTTAACACATATGCAACTACTCTACTGTTACCCACTCTTTTGCCATCCAGACAGTGTCTTGCCCACGACCAAATCTAATAAATTGGCAAAGATTCCCAAGGAGTAAATCATGATAATCTAATTAAAAATCAAAAATAACTCCAATTGGGGAAAAAGTTAAAACAATTAAATGCGGTCTGTTTAACATAAAGATTAGCTTTCCTCACAAAGTCTACTAGTTAATGACTTGATTTGTGATAATCCATTGACTTGTTTGCCTTACACAGAAACTGGCTGCAGCAAAGAAGAGTTATGTGAGGCATAAATGAGGCAACTCCTTCAAAACTATTTACCTTTCAAATTTTCATCCCCAGAGTTCTAGAGGAGGGAGGTAGCAGCAATCTTCCAGTCTGACTTACTGATCACTCCAAAACAATTAATACCTACAACTCTTTTGAACATTTAACCCTTAATTTCCCTGATCAAATTTCAAGGCAAGAAAACCTCTTCTTTTTGTAACTTTGTATCGCCCAATCCACGGTCCTTACTCTGAATTTTTAGATGAGTTTTTCAGGTTCCTTTTCTTTTTGGTGTATTAAAATACTGACAGGGTCATCATAGTGGGGAGATTTTAACATCCATGCTGACATTGAAGTATAGCTTAAGAGCAGCCTTTAATGCTATCTTAGACACTATTGGTTTTGTTCAAAATGTGAATAGTCCTAATGATTCTCATCTTCTTCATAATACTTTGGATCTTGTGCTGACATACGGTATAGAATGTGAAGAAATAACAGTATTTCCTCACAACCCTGTCCTCTCTGACCACTTACTAATAACCCTTCAGGATTACTTTAACAGAAAGTTCTCCTCCCCAAAAGAAGGTTCAATTTTTAGTAGATCTTTATCAGATAGTGCAGTTATAAATTTTAAAAGAATCTGCTTCACTTTCTCTCTCTCCTCTGTGTCACTGAGAGCAGTGCTGCAGAGTGCAAAAGCTTAGCTTATTCCCCTTCACAGGTTGATGATTTTTTGTTGATGGGGTTGCTAGTTCTCTGCGTATTGCCTTAGACAACGCAGCTCCTTTGAAAATGAAACCGTTAAAATAGAAAGTTTGCCTCCCTTGGTTTAATGCAGAGCTGCATACTTTGAAGCAAAATGCTAGGAAACTGGAGAGAGAAAATATGGCTCCACAGGCCTGAGAGTCCTTCCCTAGTCTGGAAAAATGGTTTACTGCTGTATAAGAGGACCCTTTGTAAAGCAAGAGCGGCGCTTCTCCTCATTAATAGAGGAGAATAAAGAATAATCCTAGATTTCTTTTTAATACATTTGCCAAACTCACCCAGAGCCATAGCTCTGTTGAACCGTCCATTCCACCTGCTCTAACCCCTTGCTCACACTGGCTCCGGTCGTTTACCGAGCCGACAGAGACCGCAACTCCCGCACACCCCCTCTCACACCGCCCTTTTGACTACGGTGCGGTGCGGCTCTGTGGCTCCGGCAACAGGTCTGGAGATTTAACAGAAGTTCACTTGAGTTCACGTAACTTCACGCGATAACACGGCCCCCAAATAAGGACATTTGCGAGAGCTTGTTGCGGAGGTTCTCCGGCACGCCGCAAGGATAGCTTTCTTGCGGAATTTTCTGCAGCGCCGGAGTGTCTCGGTAACCGCAGCCGGACAGCTCAGCAGCCGGTGAGAGAGGTTTACGTCTTTTTAATGACTTGGAATCACTGCGGCGCCGCACCCACCGCACCACAACGGTAAGACCGGAGTCGGTGTGAGCCTGGGGTTAGCAGCTATGATTTTATGGGATTCTTTATAAATAAGATTGATCTTATTAAAAATAAGATCATAAGCACTCCTCTATCCGCGATTGTACCTGAGGTAGTCATGGAATCTGAACCGGGTTTAGACTGCTTTGATCCAGTTGAACTCTCTGAATTAGCAAAATTATTGTCTTCATCTAAGCCTTCAACTTGTATGTTAGATCCAGTTCCAACCAGGTTATTTAAGGAGGTATTCCCTTTGATCTCCTCCTCCATTTTAGATGTGATTAATCTATCTCTGTTACAGGGATATGTACCTAAAGCTTTTAAGGTTGCTGGAATTAAACCTCTGCTTAAGAAACCGTCTCTTGACCCAGATGACTTGGTCAATTATAGACCTATATCCAATCTTCCTTTCTTATCCAAAATTCTTGAGAAAGTAGTTGCCAAACAAGTTTGCGATCACTTACACCATAATGAACTTTTTGAAGAGTTTCAGTCTGGCTTTAGAGCTCATCATAGCACTGAAACAGCTCTGGTGAAAGTCACTAATGATATTCTCATGGCCTCAGATAATGGACTTGTATCTGTGCTCGTCCTGTTAGATCTTAGTGCTGCATTTGATACAGTTGACCATAATATTCTTTTAGAAAGACTTGAATATTTTGTTGGAATTAAAGGAACAGCACTAGACTGGTTTAAATCTTATCTATCTGATCGAATTCAGTTTGTTCATGTTAATGATAGATCTTCAACACGCTCAAAGGTTACCTGTGGAGTACCACAGGGATCAGTGCTAGGACCAATTCTCTTTACTTTATACATGCTCCCAATTGGTAGAATTATTAGACAGCATGGGATTAATTTCCACTGTTATGCTGATGATACCCAGCTATATCTGTCTATAAATCCAGATGAAGCTAACCCATTACATAGATTACAGGCATGTCTGAAGACATAAAAACCTGGATGACTCTTAACTTTCTGCTTCTGAATGCAGACAAAACAGAAGTTATAGTCTTTGGACCAGAGTCTCTGAAAAAGAAACTGATTAGCCACTCACTTCATTTGGATGGGATTAAACTGATTTCAGATAATAAAGTAAAAAATCTTGGTGTTATTTTTGATCAGGACCTGTCATTTAAATCCCACATCAAAGAGGTTTCTAGAATTTCCTTCTTTCATCTGAGGAATATTGCAAAAATTAGAAATATCCTGTCCAGGGGTGATGCTGAGAAACTAGTCCATGCATTTGTTACTTCAAGGCTGGACTATTGTAATTCTTTACTATCAGGAAGTCCACAAACTGTAGTTAAAAGCCTTCAGCTGATCCAAAATGCTGCAGCCAG
>JAGKQL010004893.1:0-12887 GCA_018398635.1 Cyprinodon brontotheroides
TCACTATTATGCGTCTTGCTACGCAGAAGCGGCAATAAAAAAAAAAACAACCATGGCAGATGATGATGCGGAGAGCAGTATTTGTGTTTAACCATGTGAAAAGATTGAGTTATTATGGTTGGGAAAGACCGCTAGATGCGCGCCGTGGCTACCATCCATGTTAACTTCCGGTAAAAAAGAGCACGCTGGCCTGTGACGTCATTGCGTCCTCTACTGCGCATGCGGGACACATGCAAGATCACATACAAGTTGCATATATTTGGAAATATGAAAATCTTATTTCACAAAAAAATCAGAATTGAACATCAAGGCCTGCAAATGGCCCAAAAAGTCTCAGTTTATTTTTGTTCTTTTTATTAAGATCTGAGGGTAGAGGAGGACAAATCGAAACGCCCCAAAAAATGACTTTCATAGAGATTTTAGACGAAGAAAACAAAGTTATTCCAATTTGTAGAAAACGAACTGTTGTTAAGCTGATCTGAATTCCAAAGTAATGTAGCTTAATATGGCAAACTGAGCTGAAAGAGGCTAACCTGATGAAGCTACTGAACACAGCTAGTTACAGCGCTACCCAGACTTACTTTTATACCATGATCTTGCAGTTATTTGTTCACCATAAAACAGATTTCTTTCCAGTTTTGTTATCGACTGTAAAGTTTCATTGGTCATTCGGACGCCGTTGATGATATTGTTGTTCGGGCAAATCACATGTGCTCTTACATCATGTGGCAAATGTTCGCGCCAACCATCTAGTCTTAATGTCACTGGTACGCGCAGGGCCTGAGTAAGATCTGCTCCCCACAATCGCCATAGAAACTTATATGATCACATGACTGATGGACAGGAACTATAGGGGAATAAATCCTATTAGTCAGACATCATTAATATCTTTTTTTTTTTTCTGAACTGTGAATCCACACCTGGCCTGAAAATGCCCATTATGCATTTCTGTGTTTTTAATAAAATGAGGTTAATGTAAAACTTTTATCAGTTAAGCATTTGTCTGGTTATAGATGGTTCCAGAGAAGAGACGAGCGTGCATCAAGGCCCCGAGCAGCTGACAGGATCTGCTATGACCGATGAAGAGCCAGAACCAGTCCTCACCGACCCCTCCAGTGGTGGTTGACCACCAGCGACTTCTGGTACTATTTTTCATGTTCCTGCTGCAGGAAATGCAAGACCGCATCAAATGTAGAGGTTTATTAAAATTTATTTTATTTTTTTTGTTAAAACAAAGATCTTTTCATTGCTTACATTTTAAAAAATGGGGATGAAATTGTGGATCATAGACTCTGCAGCAGTTATTTGTAGTCACTTTTAATTGTAATTTTACTGTTGCGCACTCATAGATTCAGTGGAATTGATTGGTTTACTACTTTCCTCCTTGTAATTAGAGCTAATTGTGTTTTGTTAAACAAAGCACTCATGTCCTTGTTTTACAGCTTTGTCAATGATTTTTGTAACGAATCACTTATTGTCTTTAGCAGCAAAGAAAAAAAGGATCTAGGCAGCCTCAAAATGCCTCGTAGCAAATAGAAGCAAATTTAATTTTACCTGTATAATTAAGAAATGCCCTGCAGGGACTCCAGGCTACACCCTCGCTGAAACCAATCCTAACCCCTCCCATTTTTACCTATGAAAGGGAGCTATTATTAAAATTATTTTTAACTTGATTTTTGGGCCCCCAGAGTACCTTGCGAAAGCTTCAGAATCTGCTCTCACATTTCCCTCCATAACTGAAGTGAAAACCCAGCCCCTGTAATTTTTACCTCCACATAACTTAAATCCTATTTTCACGCTAGTTCTGAATAGCAGAGAGAAAGCTTTTTGCTTTTTGCCATTAACTGTTAATTCTATTCACCACCTCAGTTGTCCCAGTGAATTGGACTAACGATACACCACCAGTAAACTGCTCTAATTACTTGTATTCCAACAAGAGAATGTAGCATATTAGAAGAATATTGTGAATCTGTATTTGTCATTTAGTTTATAAACACAGGCATTATTAGCAGAGGCTGGCACCACAGAGATGAGCAGTATCTATGGAAAACACAAACACGCCAGCTGTGAAGTTTTCCTGTGTGTAGCAGCAATGTGACAGAACAGCTTAGGGAGCTGATTGCTACCTTTTTTAAAACAAAATTCCTCATAATAACTCGGCATGGGTGACGGGCGAATGTTTTTCTGCTAACGCTGGTGTTTTGACCAGACCGGACTTCACAAATTATAATGCATCTACAGTTAACACTGTGCAGAACCACTTATTGCCAACAAAGCTTACAGCAGCAAAGTCCTTAGGAAATGTCTCTTTTCAGCCTCACTCTTCTAGAGATTAAAGTCTTTTTTGTGTCCCTTTGCAAAACGGTACAAGCTCAGATAGATGTGGAACTACTGTGAGCTGGGAATGTGACATTTGGACACAGATTTTCTGCCGGATTTAGGTCAGGTTTTGCCTGGTATTACAACACATGCTTGTTTTGGTCTCACTCGGTTCTGGTTGATTTTCATGTCTGATATTTAGTATTTTGCAGCCCCTAACCAGTTTCCTTGTGTGTTATGTCAGTAAGTGATAGGCTGAAAAATTAATCGCATTGATCGTGATTAATTGATTATAGAAATACTTGTCAACTAATGTAGTTATCAACCAATCGCTAGAGACAGTAAAATATGCTTTTAGCTGACAGAGCAACCTACTTAGAGCAGTAATTATCAAAATTGTAAAAAAAATGTATAAACATTTGCATTTTATATGAAATTTATTTTTTTATCTGTCGGTATGCTCTTATGCAGAACTCGCCAAATGTTAGTTTCAATCTATCCAATGATCGATGGAAAAAAAAAAAAATTCAACAGATTAATCGCATTTTGCAAAATAATTGTTAGTTGCAGCCTAGTTTATGGTGAGGACGGCTTGTTCAGGTGGCTGTCCAGGTCTTATCTGACCAGGGCAATCGCTCTTGTTGTCTTCCTCCATACTGAGGTGATGGCAGACTTTTGTTTATTTATTGGTTTTTACAGTGTCCTGTCTGGCAACGCGGCAAAAAGAATAGTTGTATTGATGCCAATAAAGGGTCCAACAGATTTTGCTTTCACAAGTGGAGCGAATACGCTATCGCCATAGTGTTCCACTTCATTTATGCATGTAAATAGCTTTTATTATAATTATGCAGGGGAGTATTACAGATTATATGGACAGCAAGTGAACAGGAAAGGAAAAAAGGAAAAGGAGAATAGATGAAAGAAATAATAAGATAAAAGGGCTTATAAAAACGTCTTCAGTCTGCTTCATCACCTGCAAAGAGATAAAAATATCAACACAACCAACGGAAATAGTATGAGATACAATAAAAGCAGCGGCACCTTGATACTTTTGCTGAGTATAAGTTGGGGAAACTGTCCGATCCACGTCGTGGATCAGATCGGGGCCGCCCGTGTGGCAAAAATGCGTGTCGGCAAAGCATGTAAAATGCGATCCAGACTGCCCACGTCCAGTTTTTTAAAAAATCCTGTCCGTATTTTCCAGTTTCCCCCATCGATTGAAACCATCCATTCCACTATTTTGCGCCAGTGTTTCCCTGTTTTGTATTTTATTAAAACTTACAGTACTACTTGCACCTTTCTGTTTACTTGCATTGTTCACTGTGCAATTTCAGATTGTTATTCATAATAATTATGTCCAGTTTGTGTTTATCTCTTGATAATAAACTCGAAAGTTTGTTGTTACCAATCATTGTGTTTTATTCAATCTCACCTAATTTAGCTGGCTAGATGTTAATAAGAGTACTAAACCCCTTTTCAACATGAGTCTTACAACTAAGGCTAAATACTTTAAACTTAAACTTAAATACATGTTCGGATAGGCTGGTATCGGCCAGTATGGGTATCGGATCGGAAGTCCAAAAACAATATCGGTATCGGATCGGAAGTGCAATGTCACAAAACCTGGATGGGGACATCTCTAGTAAGGCGTAGGCTATTTAATCTTGTCATGTATGCTGTGGTGGTTGGTAGCGCTTTCACCGGAAATTCCTATAGTTTTCCCTGAACAAAACATGTTCATCTGCATATCGTTTCAACAGTTTTTCCTGAATTGTGGAACTCTGAAGCTCCTCCAGAGAAACCCCATCTGGTTTCCCTGCTTGCCTGAGCTATTAGTTTTGTTGGACTTCCTTGTCCCATCAGGTTCAAATTATCCAAAGGCAATGTTCACATTTTAGAACACAACAAAGGGCATTTTAGTTGTATTATTTCTCAACAATGGTCCTTTCTCTGGTTTTAATGGTCCATCAAAGGGTCCCTTCTTTTATTGGTATAAGAAAGGAGCTGTGTATCTTAGAACTGCAGCACACACCTGAAAAAGCATTAAAGAGAGGCAGAAACATTAAAACCTTCTTGAAACTCTTATGTTTTATAGAGTCTTGAAACGCTATACTACCAAGTATTTAAGATTTCCAAATCTTTATCAAGCTTTTGTTGGATTTAAACCAGCTTGTGTTCTGTAACCTTGAAAAATGTAGTAGAATCAGTTTAGACGTGATATGTAGTCAGTAATTTGAGACATAAAATTGTGTATTTGTTGAGGCATGTTTAGGCATTCTAAGATCCAGATTACTGTTTATTTTGGCTATTTTTTGCTGAAGTTCTGCCTCAGTACTGCCAAGCTGTAGTGGCACACATACAGAAAATAACCTTAAACATTCACCAAAATGAATTATAAAATGGATAAAAATCAAAAGTTAATGTTCCTTCTTATTAGTACACATTGGAATTTAAATGTGTTGGATCATAAAAAGCTGGGGTGGTATCTCATGTAACCATAAAAAGACGATTGCAGAAGTAAATAAAGTCTTTGCATGCAGATTTTTTTAGTGCTGCAGTTTAAAACGGGCAAAGTAATAATGTTAAAAAGAGCTGTGATCATAAGATGTTGCCAGCATTGCTCGGGCTTTGTTAAAAATTAATGAGGGAACATGCTGTAATATTACTGAATGTAAAATGTAGTTACAACTGATTCCTCTTGGTTTTAGTAAACTTTAAGGCATACTTTATGCAGAAATGTGCAAAAAGAAGTTAGCTGTGTTACATTAAACTGATTCTGGTAAAGTCATTTTGAATGTGGCCCACATCCTCTGGAAGAATGACCTTCACAATAAACATGTTCTATTGTTTAGCTGTCATTCCAAAGAAAAAACTATGCCACTCATCTTGAAAACTTTGGCATTTGTTGATAATCTATTATGCTTTTATATACACTTTGTCAAGGCGAGTTTATATAATGTGAATAAAATAGCATTCTCTTAAAGGGGGAAATGCACTGATTGCACATTTTATGGCCACAGTCATTTGTTATTTAAAGCTCTAACCTCCCAATACTAACTGAAACCTCTGACTAAAACCTCAAATAACAGCAAAATGCTTTTAATTCCACAACATTTTACCCAAGTTGAAGCTTCTACTGCCTCAACGGTAATGAATTCATCAAAAGCAGCACAAAATAAAAGTATTTCCACTCTTAAAGCCCCACTTTTTTACCAGACAGATGCTTTTTTGCATATATCAACATGCATATGCGAAACATATCAAGAATCGACAAGAATCTATTCATAATACCCAACAACCGTGTCTATCTAGCTGCATGTCTGAAAGGATAAGCTCTTATTTAATGTTTCAGATGTTGGATCATCAATTATTTATTGTAAATTATCCAGGAGCCTTTCTCTGATCCCTCAGTCTGCAGCACTTGTTAAACAGGATTTCATTAGGTTAAAAGGATGATATGTGGCGCCATCTTAAAATGTCTTTATCATGTGTTTATTAGCTGTTGGCACATTAAGCATCAATTGCTTTAAACATCAGCCTCTGTCTGATGCATTCGCTAATTGGAAAAAAAAAAGATTGAATCTTAAGCTTTGAGTTTGGCTCTTTTAAATCTCTATATAAATGATCCAAAAAAAGGAGATGTATTCTTTTTACTAGGTTCTACAAAGGAAAACATGCTCTTTTAAATTTTGAGAGCTGAGATTGAAGGTGTGGAATATGGAAGAAGTGCATTCACGGGTGAGCAGTGTTGGATTCCTTCACATCCATAGGTCTATACTGGATGTGCTGCTGCCACGCTGCCTGAGCTCATTCTGTCATTTCCCATTCATCCTGCATCGATACCAGTGTCTGTCAACCTCATCTAGTGTTAACCCATCAACATTCCACATCTCTTGAATTTAGAAGGGATCCAATTACCAGGGCGGGCTACTTTCCCATCTCTATATCAACAGGTGTTGCTTCTGTAAAAAAAGCAAAGAAACAAGGCTATGACTCAAACATGAGCAACTGTCGGCTCGACTAGCTCCGCTCGCTCGTCCCGGGAAGCGTTCAAGTAACAGGGAGCATCTCACTGGTACTTTGCACTGTCACGCTAGGGTCCCACCTAATACCCCAAGTGTAAATTGGAGCCTCGGCTCAGTGGGCTCCCTTGACAGCACTTCCCACTGATCAGATGTGGGGGTTCGTTTTTGAGAGGTCTGTGTAGTGTAATTGGTGTAAAAGAAGTGTTCCTCTGACATGTGCTTAGTCCTTCCCTGCATGCTCCGAAGTGACATCCAGCTATCAAGCCATTATCTAGTGGCTTTTACACATGTCCTGTGAGCAAGCTAGGGACCGTTGGGATGCGTAGCTCCTCTTGCCGAGTCTGAATTTATCTTTCAAACTGATTGACAGGCTTTTTAGTTGGTCTAATCTTTGTTCTTCAACTGGCTGCCCCTATGAGCAGCCACACACAGCACTGATCTGGGGGCTTATTTGTTAGCATGGGGAAGAAGGGATATATCTTAAAGAAGCAGATTGTGAATAGCGTGGACTGTGAATAATTGCTTTTTTCTTCCCAGGCTTATGGAACAAATTGAATTTCCGGTGCACAGGATGAGAGTCGCCATTTAAGCAGATATTTTTTTATTTTTTTTTGGCAGGACTGGAACTGGCACACTGCCTGATTTGTGTTGGGGCCTGCAGTGAGAGGCACACTGTTCCTTTTTCTCCTCAGTTGTATTCATTGATTGCAGAGAGCTCATTATTCCTGACTTTTAACTAGACTGAAGAGACTCTGGGATACAGTGCCTGCAAAATAATAATTCCAATTTCTTTAAATTTTTCCACATTGGTTACATTACAGCTGCACGCTTATATGGATTTTATTGGCATTTGATGCTTATACACCAGTGCAAAATTTTACCTTATGGGAGGTAGAAATTGTTAAGAATAAAAGTCACATATTTGTTTTCCAACCGCCTTCCATTGCAGTTATGGCTGGAAGTCTTTGAGGGACTTCAAGCGGTCACTCGTTACTTAGTATACAGCGACAGGCTGCTTCTCAGAGAGTAGAATCCATAAGGATTGCTCAGACATGCATGAATCAAGCTAAATACCTCAGTTACAGCATCATAATGGTAAAAAAAAAAAGTAGATTTGCATGAAATGTAGGCCCTTTTAAACAAAATTTTGGAATGAAATGTAGAAAGTGTTAAAAGCATGTCAGTACTTTAGCAAAATACCTTCTTTAGATCTGAATACAATCAGAGGGAGATGAGTTAGCAGACCCTACCCTCAAATCCCGTTAGACAGAGATGGCATCATTTGTTCTCTGGCACCAAGCCTTTCAGAGCCGTGGTGCGGTTATTTGCTTTCATTCACTTAGCAAAATCAAGTTTTGTTACCGCCAGTTTCACTGAAATGATGCTTGATGCTGTCTGGATCAAAATGAATTCCTCAGCATGAATAAATGGATCCCGAGGCTTGTTTCTCCCCCTCCTCAAACTGTCTCTCATTCTCAGCTGTTTTCTTTCATCAAGATTCAGACACTTGTCCACAGATGGGCTTGGAGAAGTGGTGCTGAAGATTGCAGATGAGAATCCAGAAACAAGAAATCCAATCTGGGACCTGCTATTTTTTTCCAGCATCTTACCAAGAACATACACACACATACACGGATTATAGTGCTTTTATGCAGAAAAGAGGCTAGTGTTTATGGTTTCTGGCACAGTATGAAGTCTTTTGGCTTGATGTGTAGCTTTTAAAGCATGTCAGGATTTCCTGTTTTAGAGAATTCTGTCAGCAAAAAAGGCGCTATTTCAGTTTGTCATCTTGTTTCATTTTTAGCTCTAATGACAGCAGGGGCCCCTCTGGTGGAGTGGCCAAGCCACATGTCTGTTCAAAAGAAAACTGCATAATAGTAGAGCTGGACTGGGGCTTGGTTGTCAATAAAATAGCATTTGAAGTGCTTCTTTTCATCGCATTCATTCTCATCGATGTTGTTGACAGGGCTGCTATTTACATGTTGTTTTGCTCACATAGTTGTTCCCCCCTGGTGTTACGTGTGATGGCCAGGTGTGTCAATACCTCTTAATAAATGTTATATAAACATAAAAATAGCATGGTTTTATATCTGCCATTTTGGTTTCTTTTGTATTTTTTCCTCCCAAAACTACAGCTTGATTTTTCACACCCTTTTGAACACTTGCACCTCATGAGTCTTATTCTACCGTCTCCCTATATAATCTTAAGATTTAGAACTCCTGATTGCACAGTTTATAAAAATTGGTATTTTAAATCCTTGGCTTCACTTCAGTCGACCTAATTGTGACGAACAGTCAAGAATTTTTCAGTGTGCTGCCACTTGGCAGTCACTTTTTAAAGCAGTCAAGGCTGAGATAGACGTGGAGTGGGAGGTGAGGTAGTTCAGTGTTGTCGGGTGGCTTTTACTTTTAGTGCTTAAAGAGTAGACTGAATAGTGGAGAATGTTGAAGCCTTATTCACACCTCTGATGGCCTTTTTGATCAAGGAGCAGTTTAACCACTTTTCTTTTGGGCCACATATTTGGTTATTAACTTTCGGCTTGGCTATGAGGAACAACAGATGTGAAGCCAAAAAGTCTCACCTTGTACCGGTCAGTGAATGCATCTTACCTAAACTCATCAGGCTGCAGTAACAGAAACACTTTTTAGTTTGGGCGCCGTTACTGAAAGAAGATAGTTTGAGTATGGGTGAGGTGTTAGAAATGAATTTAGAGAAAGTGCAGATGTATAACATGCTTTTTAAGAGGAAGCTATGTTTTCTGTCATGCATGGAGGCTGTGGGAGCAGTACATAGTAATACCTTCTGTAGATAGTTGAATTAGGTAAACAGCAAACATGTGATGTTGTGTCTTTTAGAGCTCTATGTGTTGTAGAAGATGCTGGGTTTTTAAATGATGGATGCTTTTTGGAAATTTCAGAGGCAAAGATGGACATGCACAGGGGAAAATACTTGGAAGTTCTGTTTTATTAACGGTAAGCATGCCTCCAGTATCAACCACTAGGACGACACGCTAAAGCTGGACTTAAGTGTAAACTCTAATATTTTCATTAGGGATGCACCCATCCACTTTTCTCACCTCCAATAAGATACCGATATTTAAAGTGTAATGTCGGCCGATAGCAATCCGATACCAAAAACGGCACTAAATTATTACCTAGAAAATTGTTTTATTGTGTGGAAAAAAAACAAACTGGGATCACTCTTCTGTGCATATGAATCGACTTCCTTGTTATGAAACTTCTGGAGGTTTTTCATTAAGTTGGTGGTGTTATAGTTTGAAGATTTAACACTGTCCCTCAGAACATTTCTCCCACAAATATTGCACGTAGCCATTGGGCTAGTAGGCTGAGAGAGCGTGAAAAACCGCCACACTGCAGATCCTTTCGCCCGTTCCATCATAAACAATATGGCAGTATTGTGTTGTTGCGCTGCCGCATGACGGCAGAGCACAGCATAGAGTTCGAATGAATAGATCGACCCCTATATCGGGTCAAATGTCACTGATACCGATCTAGTTTTTTTTCTTATATCTGGACTTATACAGATAAAAATATTGGATCTGTGCATCCCTAATTTTCATTTGAAGCAGCGAAGTCCTGTTTAATAGATATTCTCTTTTTCTACATGTAATGCTGCTTCATAAGGTACCAAAGCAGTAGAAATGGCAGAGATCAGAAATGTGTGATCAGTGCCTCTCTGGCTAAAATATTTACCTACAGTTGTTAAAGTCTTAAGTTTGAGGTTTCCAACCTTTTTGTTCTGTTTGTGTTTTTAATATTCAATGAGGATATTCTCATGATGCATGAGCGGTCTGCAAGGCTTATTGCAGGGTCAGCATGATTCAAAGCAACACTTTTCACACCACAGCACACATAAATATTACACAGATTGCGCTGCACATATGAGGCGCAAAAACAAAACCTCATCCTTTTTTTAACCAACATTATTGGATTCTGATATCTTGAATATTGCATTTCTTACTGCATCCTTCTTATCAAAAATCTTGTTTTTAGGCTTTTTTAGTTTATTGTTTTTATTCTGTATTATATTTCTTCAAAATAAAATTATATATGAGCCCTCTGTTCTTGGTTCTCATTATTTTTCTCCTCTCTGAGTATATTTAAGCCGCTGTATTAGCCATGTTTGAGTTGTGGAACTAAAACTTCTCTAAATGTTTGACAGCCTTAAAGGACTGAGCTCCTCTTTATTTAATTATGATTATGTACTAAGCTGGATAGTTAGACTTTATCAGTCAGCTTAGTCCACCAGCCCAGGTCTTTTCTCTAAATCTAGTTTTTAAATGCATCACTAAAGGCACTTATTAAACTCGGATTGACTTGTAGATTATTTCCTAGGGAAGTAATCTAGAAGGGTTCGATTCTTTCCATCCCCAGGAAACCTGCTGCATGTCTCTAAGCTCTCATTGATCAAGAGTAACTCCTTTATTGATCTCTGTGCTGCAGTGACTATGATAACATTTTCATTTATTATTTCATTCCATATATTTATTTTTTCATTCAACCTTTTTTCACTCCTGAGTTAATTTTCTTGTCTCAAAAGCTGAGAAAAGTCTCTGATTCTCTGATAAACGCATAAAATATGTTGCTTTAGGTGCATAGGTTCAAATCGTTAATCACTAATACACATTTCTCTTTATGATACCTGATAAGACCTTTAAGAGACATTTCTACTAATCAATCAGGAGTATTTAGATGGTTGCTGGAATAATCATTTCCTCCAGGTTTCATTTTGTTTTAAAAACACCATTCATGCTGCATTACTAGTGTGGCTAAACTGTTAGTGTCTTATCCTGCAACTTTTTCCCTCACAGATCGCCACCCATCACGTACCACCTACAGCTCGTACACTTCACTGGTTTTTACAGCAACAAACAAACCGGAATCATTTATAATTCATTCATATGGTTTGTGCTTCAGATGAAAAAAACAAAAAAGGAAAACAGGAAGGAGGAGAGGAATTGTGCTCTCCGAGGCAGATATTGCAGGCTTAATAGTGTCCCTGGTGACAGAGACTGTTGGGTTTCAAACCCCATACTGCCTGCTAACCCTTTTCTCTCAGTCAGCGTTGAGGAAGACACCCCCTCTCTTACACATTCTGCTCTCTGTAGCCAGAATCGCGTTCAGTGATCAAAGCAAGACCCTCCACTGTATCACAGTCGGCTACAGTCTTCATGCATGATTGTTCACGGCGTGTTTGTTTTAACTGAAGCTTTGTGTGCAACATGATAAAACTTAGACAGTATTACAGCAACACTTTTCATATTTCACAAGTGCAAAGCAAAGCACTTCTGTCGTTGGTTCTCAAAAGCACCAAGTTGTGAGTTTATCAAACACATATTAAAAGAGGTTTTCATCCGCAGTCATTCTAGCCTGCTACATATTGCTTTATCTCTGTTTTGAAATGTGTAGCTGTAGAACCTGATCTTAGCATTATAAGTGTATCATTCCTTTTTAGATAGAAAGTAGAACGATGGTTTTCAGGATTTTTAGAAAACGAGAAGAGTCCCCCTTTACTCTGAAAGTCATAAAGAAATCTAATGCAACTCGTTGTCTTCTACGATGCATGACATATCTGTGAGGTCTATGCAACATTAGAGTTATCAACTTGTCCAGGCATATTCTGCCACACTGCAGAACAAAATATGTGTTTCTAATTTCTTCCAAGTAGGGTTGGGAATTGAAAAGATTTTCACGATTCCGATTCCCTTTTCGATTCTATGATTCGATTCTTTATCGATTCCAATTTGGGGAAAAAAGGAGAACCAACAGTTTGATTATCAGCATCAAATTTGTTTACTTAACTATTGCACAATCTTACAAACTCAACAAGATCAAGATGTCCACAGGAAATGTGAAACTGGAGGAACTTCTGTGTATAAATGAAAAATGAATACAAGAACAAACTTAATAACCAACAATGTCTAATAACAAATGATGGGATAATAACCTATTTTAAATAACAAAAAATACAAATTATAAAAAAATAGTAGTAGGGAAAATTAACAGTTCTTTTGCAGAAAGATGAGCATATCTGCTTTTTCTGGAAGGATTCGGGATCCTTCAGCGCTTAAGGTGTTTCCAGCCGTGGAGAACACCCTCTCAGATGGGGTGGAGGAAGCCTGCACACAGAGGTAGTTTTCAGCCAGTCCAGATAGCAAGGGCAGCGTATCTTGCTTGTTCCACCACCACAGTGTGGCGCTATCCCTGCAGAGGATGGAGGGCAAGCTTTTATAGAGCTGGATTTCCTGATCTACCCTCTGGGCTAAGGAAAGACGGGGCTTTGATTCACAAAGTGACCGCAGCTCGTTGTCTTCCGTACTCCGTAAGTCGTGCTCCCCAGAGCCGGCGCTCTAGGCTCTGATGCTGCGGGAATCGAAAATGCCTAACTTGCATAAAAAACGTGACGTAAGTCGTGCTCCCCAGAGCCGGCGCTTTAGGCTCTGGTGCTGCGGGAATCGAAAATGCATAACTTTCATAAAAAACGTGATGTAAGTCGTGCTCCCCAGAGCCGCCGCTCTAGGC
>JAGKQL010004894.1:0-12870 GCA_018398635.1 Cyprinodon brontotheroides
CATTTTGGATCAGCTGAAGGCTTTTAACTACAGTTTGTGGACTTGCTAATAGTAAATAATTGCAATAGTCCAGCCTTGAAGTGACAAATGTACGGACTAGTTTCTCAGCATCGCGCCTGGACAATAGCTATAAGCTTGTTTTTCAGAGATTCAGGTCCAAAGACAATAACTTCTGTTGTGTCTGCATTCAGAAGCATAAAGTTTATAATAACAATAATTGAACTGTATTGATCTCAGATTTATCTCTGCATTTCACCCATCTCCTTGGGGTGCAGTGGGCTGCCATCGTGGGTCACCCAGAGAGCAGTTTGGGGTTAAGGGTCTTGCTCAGAGACCCAGATAACTTTTTTTATAATTGTGCCAAGCTGGTGTGTCCACATATATACAAAAATGTCTGTCCTATTGGTATGCTAATCAAACTATGCAGGTCAAATTAGACAATTGTGTGTCTGCATCCTTTAGCGTCGGCAATGGAGTCAGACAAGACAACATTTTATCTCCAATGATGTTTAATTTTTATATGAATGACGTCTCTAAGCAGCTTAACCTGTAGAACTGGCTGCATGGTTGGTGATCCCTTTATTAATCATTTCATGTGTATGCTGGTGACCTAGTGGTTTTGAGTCCAAGTTCAGCGGCTCTTCAAAAGTTGCTTAATATCTGTTCTAGACCAGCGCACCTGGGGAGAACTGCTGCCCCAACGATCAGATTTCATCTTGATGTTGCATCCAAAGCGCAGAGACATAAATAGCAGAAGTATTTCCAATATTCAAGCTTCTGTCACGGGGACTATGTTTCAAATGATATAATATCTTGGCTACGCTTTCAACTGGCTTGTCTGATAATGGGGACATTTACCGTGAGGGTCGACTGCTCGAGAGCTAATATACCTTGCCCGTAAGTTTGGATTGTTGTTCTGATTGGTGTTGTGGCGCTAATGCCATTTTTGAAGGCCCGATACTGATACTGTGGCGCACCTTTGATAAAAAGTAGTATCGGCTCTACTTACCTATACCACTTAATAATGTAAAATAATTGCCATCATGGCTTTGTTGAAAGCTGCTGCCTACCTTGTGAAGCAGGAAAAATCTAATACAAAGTGAAATCCAGTAGAACTTTTTATTGCCTACCAGGAGTGGGTGACAATAGTTGAATAAAAATTATGGCTTTCAAAATGGTATCAGGTTCTATTTATTGGGTACTCGCTGATACCCATACCACCATTTTAGGCCAGTATAGGGGCCCTGTCCGATACTGGTATCGCTATCGGTGCAACACTAGTTCTGATGAAGTGATACTGAAATTGTTTAGGTCATATTGTACATCTCTGTATACTGCGCATTTGTGGGGCCACTTTGAAAAAGCCAGTCTTCAAAGATTGAAGGTGGACTATAATGATGCATTAAGATTTTGTTAAAGAAAGCCACTCTTAGCCACTTTTATAGTCACTCTTTTTATGAAGGGGGACCACCAGCCCGGTGGTTCTATCCCAGACGTGATGTTGAACAGGCATGCCAGCCAATACAGCCCAACAATATCCAGAGACTGAAGGTGGTTAGGGCGAGTCTCATCCACCCCTGAAGTCTTTCCACCACAGACTTTTTGAAGGTGGCTTTAGTGGGTGATAAAGAATCTGACTGCAGGTACCCGCACGCTTCTTCTGCCCCAGACGGCATGTCAACCACACTGAGGAGCTTCTCAGAGTATTCCATTCAACATCCAACAATGTCTGGTTAGGCTGTATGTTTGGCCAATGAACCATGGACCAACATCCTATAATTTTGGGTTATGCAATGGATGGATGGATGGAACGACTGATGGATGGATGGTTTGATCACTTTACAAAGCGTTTCTTCAGATCAAGAAGAAACTGTTTGAAATTTCTTTGACAGTAATTTCAGATCATTTCAATATTAATATGAATTAAGTAATAATAATGATAATAATAATGAATATATGAAAGTATCTTATTTCATACAAGTCTGTAAGAGTGAGAAGAGGTACACCATGTTGTTTCTAAATATTCCTTTCAAATTGTTATGTATGTAACGTCCAGATAAAGAGGGAATAAACTTGATAGATATTTTAGACTCCCTCAATATCGTGCACTCCAATGGGATGACAGAGAAAGGACCAAACCATTCAAATGCAATCTGTAGGAAATGTTCCTTCATCTAACACTTCTTTAAGGTTCCTGTCAGTTTGCTTTTTTTCCTGGATTTGATTAGGACGCTCTGTTTCTTTTCTGTACTGTTACTGCTATAAATCAGCAAAGCTATAAAAAAATCCTAATATTCTGTGAGTAAGTACCTGGATGTTCACGTGCTAAGTGCCTCTCCTAAAATCCTAATGATGCTGCTGGCACCAGAGAGCCACATAAAGCAGCATTTCAAAGGCAGTGCCTGTCTCTAGCCGAGCAACCGCAAACTGCAGCAGGGTAGGAAACCTTAGGAGGACCTGGGATAACGCCGTCCCTCCTGGCTCTGAACTCAGCTGTGGCCTCAAATGCTGTCAATTAATGGAAGAAATATGGGCTGAGCCGTTTCCACCACTTCACTGAGTGCCCCTTCAGTTTCAGCCCACTCCGACTGTGAATTATCACCCCCCGATCCAAGGTCTGCATCAGTTTGGAGTCACCAGTCAGACCCTCTTCTGTCTTAGTTCGAATCTCCCTCTGTCTGCCAAACCTTCCCTGATCTGACGCCTGCGAAGCATCCAGCTGCACACCCACGTGGACAAACTTGTGCGCAAACATTGATTTAAGCACACACAAATGCACACAAATGTCCGTATGAGGCATATAAAGCATCCCCCGGAGCTGTAGATCATCAGGAACAGGTAGGGAATTTAGCGTGAATGCACAGGCTGTAGATCATTGGGGCGGGCAGGCAAGTCAGCACTCTCGCACACAGCAAGCCTTATTGCAGAGTTTAATAGAGGAAACCCAGCATGAATCCCCACAGTCATTCTGTTCAAGTCAAATACACTATTCACAACACTTAGACTCGGTGTATTTTATACACACAGATGGCCCAGTCTACAAACAAAACATTACAACCTGAACTATGCAAGGAATATGTTTGATATTGTCCAAGATATGTATGAAGTACCGATTCATGGATGCGGCAGGAGTGTTCTCATGCAGTT
This sequence comes from Cyprinodon brontotheroides, assembly GCA_018398635.1. Taxonomy (NCBI): domain Eukaryota; kingdom Metazoa; phylum Chordata; class Actinopteri; order Cyprinodontiformes; family Cyprinodontidae; genus Cyprinodon; species Cyprinodon brontotheroides. Next base: position 3,148 of record JAGKQL010004894.1, read on the forward strand.
ATCACAGTGGGAAAAATATACATTTAGCTGCATGCAGGACTTTAAAGGACCACTGACATTCAAAACTGTGTCGAGATGAGAGCAATATTGAGCCATCAAATGCTGCTCTGTCACCTCTTCGCTTTATGAGTCTGGCCTTTTAAAACACCCTGGATTTATGGTCAGTTTGGGCACCGTCACAGCATGTGTGATTCTCCTTCTAAAGTACAAAATTGCTCTTCTTTCCTGTCAAAAGAGGTTCTTAAAAGCAGACATTGAATTTGACAAGATGGTTAAACGTCCAGCATGATATTTATGAACTGCAACATATTGCAAACTTTGCAGGACTTTTACCCATGGGGCTTTTGTAGATAAATGAAATCTTTTGGAAATGCCCACTTTAAAGCAGTGATAGTTTAAAAATGTACAAATTTTAAGTGTCTTCGTGACAGGCTTACCGGTAGTTTACTGATACTGTCTATTCTAATATTTGCATGTATTCAACCAATTCTCCTATTTCTAATTTAACAAACATCAGTATATGTTCATTCCATTGAATTGTAGCTTTTTTTATATTTAAAAATGCATATCTAAAAAAGGGAATCAAAATCAACTCTTCATACAATTCTTTTTAAGAACCAGATTTAACTTATTTCTGCACAATGCATCAAGTAGTTTAGCACATCTACTGCTTAAAATATGTCTATACTTCATTTCTATACTTCGTCGCTAAGTGTTACTAAACATGTGTAAATTAGCCACATAACTTAAGTTCCATGTAGATCTATACTTTGACAGGACACGCAGTTATACTTTGATCTAAACCCGTCCAATGGAACTTTGGGTCGCTCATTTTCTCCTGAAGCTGGACCTCTGGCCCTAATCTCAAAGCCTCTGGAGCTTCTTATGGTTATCATTCACTTCCTTTAATGTTCCATCCATCTTTTGACCAGCTTACCGTCTCTGCGTAAGAAACCTCTCTGACAGCATAATGCTCATGTTTAATGATGTAGATAATGTGTTCAGGATTATTTTCAACTGTTCTATTGTATCCATGTAGCAAACTGCATAAGGAACTTTGAATACATTTCTTCCAACATGGCTAATTTCTCTAAACGCTTCTGTAAAAGCCAGATTGTTGATTGCACAACTTTTACAGTAGCTGATCTCTTGACAGATATTCCCACCTGAGCTGCAAATCTCTGCATCGCCCCCAGAGTTACAATAAGATTATATGGCCACTTCTCTTAAGAAGCTTGAAATGCTGTTTGTTTACCCCATTCTGCTTTAAGATACTCCACAACTTTCTAACTGATTGTTCTATTGTGTTTCTTGGCCTTTATGGTCCTGTCTGTTCACTAATGTCCTCCAACAAATCTCTAAAGCCTTCACCATACTGCTGAATTTATTCTGGATTAAATGACAAACAGGTGAGCTCCTTTTTCTAATAAGGTGTCTTCTGAAGGCAGTTGCTTGCACTTAATTTTAATTAAGGGTTAAAAGTGAAAGCTGTTGGACACAAATGCATACCACACTTTTTTGATTGAAATCTGTTAAAACAATGCATCATTTACCTCTGAATGTGCGGTTAATAGCTTCTTTGGACTACTTTGTGTTTATCTATCTGCATAAAATAAAAATAAAAAAGTTAAAGTGTTTGAAGAAAAACAAAAAAATGAAGAAATTAAAAACAAAAATACTTTTGCTAGGGAATGTATAGATCATATACTGGAAATGAAGGCTTGGTACCCTCCTCATTGTTAAGGCAAAATGAAATCTCCTTTAATCTTAAAAGTGTGAGAATCTCCAAAGAGATTAACAAGGAAAACTCTGCATCGTCCTGCAAGACGAAGCTGTTCCATACTTGCTTACCTGTTGGAAATTCTCAGGGCTAAACATCCTTTATCAGTGATAGGTGCAAGTGGTCGTAGTATAATGTGTGGTCCCATTTGCTTCATTAACGGGACAGACACTCTAACCATTCAACCAAGTAAAGGGCCGTTGTCTCCCCATTTTTTTAATGGGCAGCATTAGTCCCGCAGTTGATATAGCTTCACCGTAGTGCTCTGATGACAGTCAAATGACAAAGTCTTAGTAGAATATAACAGGAAAGGCAGGACAAAGGTGGGCAATGTTCAGCTGGATGCAAACCATTTCTGTGTGAGAGGCCTGCCTAAAAACCCTATTCATAGGCTGTCTAATGCTGGTACGTAATTAAATGTGATTACTGGAGCAAGGGGGAGCTTTGCTCTGCCTCTCCAAGGGCCACACACAGGACCGGAGGGAATGTGCATGCGCTCATTAAGGAAGCGCTAACAGATGTACACAAGCAACAACTGTAGGCATACCACAAAAAATCCAAGCAATATCTGTGTTCCTCACACAAAGGAAAACAGAAGCTACAAAAATGAGTATTTCATATTAAAGTTATAAGGCAAAAAATAAAAGCTGTCGCACTGGTTAGCTGGATCTTAAAATGAAGAAACTGGGATGTGTTTTATTTGTTTTTTTCAAACATGATCCCTCAGCTGGAGCTTTAGTGATTATTTCTAACCTGATGTTCCATAGTGTTTTGCACAGTTTCCAAAATGCTAGAAAATCAAACAGACACGCGGGTATTTAGGGGTAAATCAGAATCAGGAGAAACTGTCAGTCATTGATAATCAGGAGGCAAACAGGCAGAAATATAAACAAAATCAGCTACGGTTTCCACCCTCACGTACACACACCTCTTCTGACTCTCCGGTTCAGTTTCCTGGGCAGACACGGTCCTCTAGTGCACATGGGAAATTGTGAGCATGCCAGGCCCCCACAAAGGCGTCCTTTCAGCCGCCCGCATGCTTGACCTGTGCAGGGTCAGCGCTCTGCTTTGTGGCCTAGGACCCCCTTGCGACCCAGGGGTCACCCTGGGGGCTGGAGGTCAAATCCAGATGCCTGCGTCCAATTTCGCCCTGTTCAAATCTGCCTTAAAACGATGTACCCCCTCCCTACCTTTCCCCTGCTACCTCAAGCTTTTTCTGAGCCCCTGAAACCTTCCAGTACCTCTACACATAACGGACCCTCTAACACTTGGCCACTCTGCCGTCTAATCAGGCTACTGTGGAGTATCTCCCACACTCAAGCTCTTTCAGTCACACACACACACACACACACACATGCTCGTTCTGCCGTAGTGAGGGCCATGTGTTGACTCCCATAGACTCTATTGATTTTCAGTCATTTTCAACCCTTTCTGTGCCCTAACCCTAAACCTAACCATTACCAATGCATACCTCACCCTAACCCTAACCAATAGACATCTTAGCCCCCCTAAATCTAACCATTGGCAAAATAGCAAGCGAGGACCGGGGAAATGTCCTCACTTTGCTACAACTGGTCCTCAATTCGATGGTGAAATTGGAAAAATGGTCCTCACTCTGAGGGCTAGACAGGTATACCCCCACACACGCACACACACACACACAAGCAACCCTGACCCCCTGTAACTGCACTAATACCCTACCCCATTGCTGTTGGTCAATCCTGAGGGATTAGCTGAAGAAAGACACACAAACAACCCCAAATACATACATGCACACACACACACACCGACACACACACACCCAGCAGCGCAGTGGAGCAGGCTGAAGGTCTACCTTAGGGGATTTTGTGCAGAGAGACAGGACCCTCCAGCCAATCAACTGGTCTGTCACATTGATTTTGAGGGGTCACTGGTGCACAATGGTGAGGGGTTTTCCTGTCTTAACCTCTCTGATCAAACACATATGCACCCCCCCAGCTCCCACACAACAATAAATACATTTGTAATTGACAGAGACAAAGACCTCTAAATACTTTTAATGATATCAAGCTTAAGTGTAAGAAACAATTAAGACTTAGGTTTTCGCTTAATGGTGTAAACGCTTATTAGGAAAGTCAAATTAGTAAGCTTACATTCTACAAGGCTAAGAATGAGAAAATGTGGATTCTATATGACAGGTTTTATTTGGTTTAAATAATAATAATTATTATTTTGTATTCTGGATAAAAAACAAATATTGGATGAAAAAAGACAATTTTATAATATTGAATAAAACATTTTATTTGAAAGCAGATTAACACAAAGAATAAATTAATACTTATTATACAAAACAGCTAAAGAAAAAACTGTCTATATTAGCTATTAGGACAATTTTTTTTATTTTGTTTGCATAAAAAAGGCATCTTAATGTTATCCTAACTCATGTTCCCTTTGAATGAAAGTTATTAACACCACCCATTAATATTGAAAGGCAACATTTTTCCATTTTTCATTTCCTGTTGTGGTACGGGCTTATTGATATTTTACCAGATGTTTGAAAGTTCATTACGGCAGTCTAAAAGTTACTTTTACTCTTAATCAAAGGAGTGGTACTACAGATTACTTATTAGTATAAATATTGTAGTTTTTATATTTGTCTTCATGTATATTGGACCAAGTCTTAAACTAATAAAAAAAAAGTATTTTTGTAAGCTCTCAAAATTAGAATAAAAATATTAAAATATGATTGAAATACTGATTTTTTTTTACTGAAATATCCAGTTAAGGTTTTATCAGTCAAAACATTTAAAGTACTGAACTGGAGATGATCCAACTTAGTTTGGATTCCTTTAGGTTAATGTTCCTCCTAGTCACACATATTGCAGACAAACAAGCAAAACTATATCTACTTTGGCTGATTGCATCATTTAAATTTGTATTTTCTCTACAGGCTGCAACTGATTTTCACACAATGACAAAAGTAAAAGAAGATAAATAAAGCTGTAAAAGAAAGGATTTTTTCATCAGGATATACTTGCAGTATTTGTTTCCTTGTTGGCACTGACACAAGTGGAAAAAATATCAGATTTCTCTTTTAGTATATTTCTAATAAAGACTAATACAACTTGTTATGTTTTCTCAATGGTGCCTGTTTTTTGTTTGTTTGTTGCATTCATCTGTGTTGTTTGGCACTTGTCATTGACTGGAAAACAAAAAAGTAACTCAAAAGTGGTTTGGGAGCAGAACTGATTAAATTTTTTTAGAAATTCAAATTCTGACCCTGCGCGCTGCTGAAAGGCTGTCCTGGTTAGTGAGCAATTTGTTATATTCTTCATATTAAAAACCCCACAGTGAATCAAATATAAGAGATGTCCTGTATCAGTTTTAAAGGAGGACAACCTCTCACCTACTCGCTGGCTGCAGCTGGCTGGCTGGATCGATGTATGGACGGGTGGATGGATGGATTAACAAAAGCTGGGTGGAGGTATCCATTTAAGTAGATTCTATAACTAGCTAAAACATCTCTCATACATGTGTATCACATCCCTTCAAAAATTCCCCTTCTTTGCCAATCAAAGCTTCATCACAAAGGGAAAACACAACCGGCTGGTGGGGAAATCTAAGGTCAAGCTCCTCATCGCCTCCACAGTTCTCTCCTATCAACCCCCACCTCCTTTTTCTCTTTCCTGGTCAAATGACACAGTGGTCATGTATCACCAGCACTTCTACAAACCTACACTAACCAGGTGTAATAGATGGGGCTTGTTTTAATGTGGTTCTATATTCCCCCTAGTGGCGAGAGTTAGTAGTTTGTTTGTTTTTTGAAAAGGGTCAGACAGACCATGTGCTCATTAAGCTGTTAGTTGTATTTCCTTTGAGCTAACTCCTCAAAAGCATCATCTGTAAAAAGCTATCTAAGTTTTTGCATGTGTAAACCATAATATAATTTACTGGTTTATGGCAAAGTTATAATTATATATATTCTTTGCAGAAATTATGCTGTGTTTTGTGTGTTACAGTCTTATACTTGTCTCATTGAAAACCATCTAAATACAAAAATGGGGTGCCTTTTGGCAGACGAGTGGGAGAGTGTTTAGCTACCTGTATAGCTGGGCTAATATAGTGCTCAGCACTACATTACTGCAGTAAAAAGACGCCCCATGCAGAAGTTACGAAGAAAAGAAACAACTTTGGAACCATGGACAACGGAGGTGAAAAAAGAGCTCCTCCACCATTCCATGTGCTGTCAAGCTCCCATCAAGTGTTTACAATGTGGATGTGATGCTCATGTTAGTGCTGTGCCTCCAAGTATCACTAAATCACTTCTAATTTCATCTCAACTTATACGCTGCACAGAAAGCGGGAGGGAAGGACCAATGAGGAAGTCTCCTCAAACTGTAGCAAAGTCTTTGGTGCTTGTAGGAACAGTAAATCGTGTTCCAAAATTACTCTGGTTAATGTCTAACCCTCAAGCCAGACTAACAAAAGTAAGAGGCTTTATGTAGGTTTAGATGATCAGACCAAAACGTCTCTGGCTACAAGGGAGTTTTTCGACGTGTTTGACATCCATGGGAAAGAGGCACCATACAATATTACAACTTCAATGGGTGCAGCACAGGCATAAGTTAGAAGAGCTCATGGTTATGTCATAGTCTTTGGACAACTTCTGACATGGATTGAATGCGACAGCCTGCCTAACAACCGAAAAGAGATCCCTACACCTGAGACAGCCATGCCAACACAAATCTAAAGAGAATAGCATTAGAAGTACCTCAGTTTGAATCTGATGCTGACATTCTCATGCTGATTGGAAGAGATCTGCTCAGAATACATCAGGTGCAACAGCAGGTACCTGGACTGAAAAAAAAACAACAACTTGATCTTGGTTGGGTAATTGTTGGCGATGTGTGCATCAGTGCCCTAACCCTAACCCATGTGATCTGGTGGGATGGTTTAGCTCCGTTCATGACCGTCGTCCGGACCCGATCTGGCCTCACTACCCTGCTGTCATGACATATCTGTCAGGTTCAGGAGCTAAGCCCGCCAAGTTAAAGGTGCTGGTGGCCACCTACGCACTTTTAACCAGGGTGGAAGGGTTCTCCGATCGGGGTTTTCCACCTGCAGATCCGTCTCAGAAGATCTGAAGAGGGAGATGCTGGGGAGCCCCATCAGCCCGGATGCCCTGTTCAGCCCTCAATGTAAGTCAACGTTGGAAAAGCTGCAGAAAACGCAAAGGATTCTGAGATGCTTTGGGAACTTGTGCGGCTTCGTCCAGCTCCTGTGTCCCTCGCTCTTCTGGTGGTTGGCAGGACTGCCATAACCAGTGGCAAGAGTTCAGGTGCTCCACAGCAGCCTCCTGCTCGCGGCAGCACTTCCCAGCGCGGCAGCCTGCGGCCCAGAGAGGCCGTCATAGGTGGAAAGGACAGAGGACACAGCCCCAGAAATTACTCTTAGAGGGGAATGTGTGTGACTTTGAATCTGTTAACTGTTTGTAAATAAAACCCAAACTTTACTCTGAGGGCAAGACTCTAGCAGATTACAGCCTTGCAGTGAGATCGGCCAATCTCACTGCAAGTTCATGAATTCTCCGCACATGGTGAGGCCTGATCCCAGAGAAGATCTCTGCGCTCAGCCTAGGTTCACTCACACTGCAGTGAGGGTTTATTCGGTTGGTGACTTCTGCTTTTATTTGTTTTTAAATCTTCATTACTCTCTCTGTGACCAGAGACGATGAAGACCAAAACGAGCAGGCATAGCTATGTTGCAGCTAACTGTTTGCTTTCAGTTCCTGCTCCTCTCAGGGGTTGTTCACCTGCTCTGTTCATTGTTAGACAGTTACTTTTCATAACTTGACCTCTTCATCATCACCAAGCAGGTTGATCGAAGACCTCAGCCCAGACATCTCCTTTATTGGGTACACCACACGACAGAGGGGCCGGCAGCTTAGCGACCGCGAAGTGTAGCAGGCATACGAATCCTTTGGCCTGTTCCACTCTTCATTGCTGTTTCAGTTTATCTCCACTGTTCATAGACTCAGGTCTATCATTCAGCCTCCGCCCTGAACAGAGAGGTTTCCCCTATCGGCGGTTCAGCTGCGCATGGTGCTTCTGAGTGCGCAGTAACGCACACTAGAGGCTGAGTTCCTTGTGAGAACAGGTGGCTTAGGCTTGTGGTTCGGTTGGACCCAGTGAGGCATGGACCACATCCTTCTTCGCCTTTAACCCACCTGCGAGAGCCTTAAAGGGCCAAGCCTTTAGGAAATAGAACTTTGGTTACGTACTGTAACCCCAGATTTTATGAATATAGGTGTAGCCCTTTAAGTTCTGCGGCTCACTAGTTCTTAAATGGCTTAAGAAAAATAGCTATTTGGGAGCCGATTGCCCGGTCTCACTGTTATTTATATAGACTGGAGTGGGGCCCACACAGCAGGTGGACGTGAAGTAAATTATTTTTCTTTCTAACATAGATGTCTTACTTCATGCCAGGTTGTTTGAGATGGGCGTGAAGGAAGCCATTGATCAGCAATGCCAACAATTCCCTCTAATGACCCCCCTTTCAGAGACATAGCAGGTATCGGGTAATGCAGGCCAACAAAGAACCTAAATGACTGCCCATTCCTAAGGGTCGGACCCGTTCGTCTGGTTCAATTTGCATGTTTTCTAAGCCAAAACAAGGCTTTGTTTTTGGCCAAGTCTATAAGGCCTCAAACTCAACGTTATTTCTGATATTTTGAATTGAAACAGCTTCCTGGATGGGAAGCGAAATGTTTTCTAACTTGGAAATAATGTCCAGTGAATTGTTTTTTCTAACTTTTTTGGAATTCCCAAGTGTGTTCGATGCAGGAAGCTTCGTGGCTTTTTGGAACACCAGCTCATGTCTGACCTACCTGAAGAAAGCATCAAAAGGGATCCATGATTGATGGATGTCAATGTCGACAAATGTCCACATTTGCCCTTTCTGTTTTAGTCTTTTGTTGCTTGTTTCCCTTTCCTGAAAGGAATATCTGAAGCATCTGGATAAAACGAAATCCAGCATGTATGTTGCTGCTGCTGCTTTGGTAAAGTATAATACAGACAAGACAGACAGACAGACAGACAGACAGACAGACAGACAGACAGACAGACAGACAGACAGACAGACAGACAATGCTATAGTTAGGCTGCTCCATAAAGCCAGATGATGAAGCTTGTAAAATAGGTACGTAAATCATATATAAAATATATATACATTAAATGAATAATTCTCTGATCTGATCAACTCATCTGGTTGGCAAATTGTCTCTAATGTATTTTGTACAAAGAAAATGACAAAACTCATGAAAGTAATAATAATGATTGAACTTTACTTTGGAGTAAACTTTCACATTGGAGAAATGTCCCTCTGCATTTAACTCATCCCCTTGGGGAGCACTGTACTGCAATTGTGCAGAGCCTAAGGAGCAATTGGGGGTTAAGACTCTTACTAAGGAGCCCAGAGTAGGGGTAAGTACTTGCAACCCTGTCAGAAAACAAGCACACTGCTCTAATCCACTAGGCCAAAACTCCCCTGTGTCATATTTTTAAAATATTGAAATTATGTGTTTAATTGTATGCATTACTTTAACATGTTATCAAAAGTGTGAAAATGCAGCCTTCAAAAAAAATGATAGCAGAGAGATCACTTGCGTTTGGTGGTCAATGGCCTTAGGTAAAGGTGAAGCTTTGGGTAAAGGTGGGTCCAAGTGAAGCTTTGCTAAAAACATCTTTGAGCTATCCATGAAAATAGGCGGGAGAGAAGCTAGAGAAATGCTTCAATAGTTTAAAATGTGTCTTCAGATTAGTTTTTATAATTTCTCTGGCTAATATCATAATTATCTGTTGGGCGGTGGCCTGTAACACTGTGAGAGGATTAGACAGTGTAAACTAATCATTACAAGAACTTTATTTAATACTAAATGAAAAAATTGAATAAGAGACAAGTTACGT
>JAGKQL010004895.1:0-13014 GCA_018398635.1 Cyprinodon brontotheroides
GATACCTAACAGAGAGAAAATAGGACCACTGATAACGACGCCGCGACTTTTTCCCACTACAATGTTTTTGGGATGCAAAATATCACTCTTTTGAACACATAATGTTTTGGGAAGAGAAAAGTTTTATTTCGCTGGGTCTAGCAAACCTGCCAGACTACTTTTGGCTTGACCAAAACTGGACGATAACTCTGCTCACAGGATGCTGCCAGGGGTAAGTCAGTGCGATTGCATGCCGCTGGTGATGGGATGCCATACAGACTACATGTCAAAAATGGGAATGAATCCATCCCCTTTAAATGCAAAATTTAAAAGGCGTCTTAAATTGTGTAAAAAAAAAATGAAAATAAAATGTTCTGGCTCCTTAGGAAGCCATTGCTCATATTTGCATATTGTTTCTAAGTTATATACTATAAGCTTTCTTATGTATAATATTTGATATAGTCTTATTATGAAAGCTTTTTAGAAGTTGAGCGGTTGGTGTCTTCCTGATGTAAACATTGCATAACTAAATCTGTTCTCTCTGTGCTGCGTTTTTGGCCAGTACATATGTAAGTTGATGTGAAGGGTGTATTTCATTTATGTACATATAGTACTATTTTTCATGTTGTGTTTGGAGGTTTATTGCAAGAAAGGTCACCGAGAACAGAAGTTTAAAAAGACACTCAGCATACGCGCTAGACTAGCCGCTAGCGATGCCGTTAGCTAGCGGCTAATGTTAACATGTTGTTTCTGTGCATATTCAGGGGATATGTTGAGTTTATTATTTAGGAGAATGACTGCCTGTTTACACAAAGAATTATGCACTATCTATTAACTTTGTTGCATTTATTTACCATTCATTCATCCATCCATGTACATTATCAATAAATGACAAAGAAAAGCGATCTTTACCGTGTGGTGGAGCTGAGCAAATGATGGTTATCTACCGTGTGCAAAAGCTAAGAGTGAGGGCAGGACCGATATGGAAATATTTTTTTGTCGCTAACTGGTCACTAAAATGTTTTTAAGCATCAACCTGTCCAGTATTATCAATTCTGACGCGAGAACATTTATTTACAAATATGCTTTTCATATGCTGAAGTAGAGCCAGCCAATCCTGCTTGCGGTATCGCAAATTAGCCATGTGCTTTTCCACAGTATAATAGACACTGGGCGGAATCTTAATGATATTTTGCAAAGACAGCGAGATTCTGTTACTCCTGATTGCGATGGAGCCTCAACGGACCTCCTCTGGACAAATATCGACCCATTTGGTATTCGTCTGAGGACTGGATTAATATGGCAGGACGATGTCGCGTGCATTTGAAAGAGAGAGACAGATATGACAGTCTTTGTGCATGTGAAGATTTTGTGTGTATTTCATGTAGCTTCATCCACCAAGCTGTCAGGAAGCTGAGCCCCCCCTAAAAAAAAATCTCCTGCACTACTATTAATACTATATTTATTTACTGTTCTTTTTGCACTGTTACTGTTACAAATGCTATATCTTACATAGTGGTAATAATAATAATTTTTTCTGCTGCCATTACCAGCTGCCTTTTTGCACTAGCGATATTTTTGTGTGCATATTTTATATTATTGTACATCCTATATTTTATTGTGAAATTGAATGTTTAAATTTTAGTATTATGAACTGATCTTATCTGTTGTGCCTGTGCACTTTATCTGTTTCACTGTTGGTGAATGAGAAACGTCCTCTTGAGTCCTCGTATGTCTGGTGAATCTGAAGAATTGACATTAAAGCTGACTTTGACTTTGAAATGTTATAGGCCTACTGCATATTAAGAAAATTTAGATCATTATTGCGCAACAATCGGGAGATGGGGACCCCCAAATATTGACAGGTATTTCGCACACTGGGTAGAACTTAACTAAAACTGAGGGGATATCCTGTGTCTTATATGCTGCCGATTTCTCCATGTTACCCATCTGTTTTTTAAATATTTTTTTTTTACATAGTTTCAAGAAAGATTCGTATGGACATATTTGTCTCTTTCTGTTGAGCAGGGGAGCAAAGCCCCACGTTCAAGTGCTGTGCAGAAACATCACAAAAGCAAGTCCTCCTTGATTTTCATGACAATAAACAAACGTGTGTCAATAAAGAAAACCATTTAGAGATGATTAAAGAGCAAATTTTTTTTTTTTTTTACACAATTTGAATCTTAATTTAAAGTCATGTCACAACCGATCCATGAGCTTAACAGCATGTAGGTTTGAGCTCAATCACAAAAAGTTACAACAGTAAAACAAAAACAAAGCTTAAAACTGTCATTGGGAAAAAAAGTATTCAACTATTCATCCTAGTTAAATAAACGGAGATCGATGGATTTCACTCAGTCGGCACATTTATTCATATCTTTGCAAAGAGATAACAGTCATCATGAAGCCTTTATGGCACAGCATTCTGCTCTGTTCTGGACAGCGTTCGTTCCCCCTTTCTTACAACAATGGAAAGCAGTCAGTCATAACAAATTACACACACTTTGGTTAAACAGTTACATGTTATGAATAAGACCTTGAGAAAGAACCTGATTTGTTATGGGAAGAAGCTATGTCTGATCTACAAACACCAGCCTGCAGATAATTGTGTGACATTGAGAGATAAAACGAACTGATCTTTGAATCTCTGAATCTTTTACCAGTGGTACCAATCAATGAATAATTTCACCTGATATAATTTCGCAAGAATGGATTAGATCTTTAAAAACTTCCGACTAACAAAACAATAATAAAAAAAAATCACATATAAAATAGGGATTTTTTATTTTTTACTAAATCTGGGAACAGCTCTGCTGCTTCCTCTCTGGAAAGGAGGTCCCCAAGTCTCCAGATGCAATTAAAGACACCAGTTTTTTTTAACACTCCCCAGATGTAATGCAGTGAAAATAAAATTGCTTTAACATATGCATTATATGCTGGCAGTGCGTGATTTAAAAAAAAAAAAGTTGATACAACAGAGTAGGTTTGGTTTGATCTAAGAAAGAACCTTTTTGTTCACTTTTTGGCGTTAACATACTTCAATGGGACAATTTACTTTCAGTTTCATTTACAACCTCTGAGTGTCTGATTAACCTAGTAGCAAGTGACGTCACGTCGCTGTCAAGTTTTTTTCATTGGCTCAGAGCAGCTTTGGTCATTACTCTTCTATTTCCCTGTTTAGCAGGGTGATTAACTAGAAGCTAGCTGGATAACACAATGTGAGAGCAAGACATGTCTAAGATATGGATATTAACAATTTATATTCTACTTGTGATACAAAGCGCAGGGGCAGGTGAGTGTGAAATGAATTTTTTGAGATAAAGGGTAAACTATAGTTTAACTCAAACAATGCTATTCCCTTTTGACTATAAGCTTTATTTGAAGACTTTGGGGATCCGACAAATAAACAGGGCTGTAGAAAGTTTTAAATTATGAGAATAAAGTAATATTATTGATGTGACTTCTTCAAGCCGAAGGATTATAAACAAGAATAAAGTTAATGGAAAATATGTATTGTTAAAAAAAAAACATATAGTTAACTTTATCTACTCGTTGTCAATCCGATAATATTTGATCCGAAGTTAACCATTCGGTAAAGTTGGAAAGATATTCGCAGATTAGATTTTCCAGCTTAATATCTCATCGATTGAACATTTCTTCTACAAAGCTGACATCTCTGCAACCACTCCAGGTCAGGCAGTGATATACAAACATATTTTCTTCCAAACAAAATATAAATAAATATAACATTCTAGATATCCAGAAATCCAATTCTTAACCCATAAATATATTTCTACCATTGCAGACATGTAAATTTTAATAATGCCTATCCAAAATGCAGTTGTAGTTACTTGCATAAGCATAATGAGGCTCATTTTAACATGAAATATGCAGTCTGACTAGTCAAATGTCTATTACTAAAGAGATCCACCTAGTCACAATTAAAATATTCCTAGTCAGAACTTTATTATAGATTTAAATCATTATTACAGATTATTTTTATTTCCGATATCAATAAGAAAACATTGTAGATATGTAGAGTATATTTCTTGAAATCTGAAATATATTTTTACTAGTGGAAAAGTCATTAAAGATATGTACAGCTGCACTTTTACTAGGAACAATTTAGTTGTGTATATCTATGATTGCCGTTCTTCCTATCCAAATTAGAACCGACTACTTTTATGTAAGTGATTATTGATGCAACGTTTGGATACATATGAGTCGGACATTTTTGAGAACCTCAACCAGGAAGTCGTTATTCCCACTTTGAGTGTGTTTGAATTTCCTTTGAAGTTGCCCTTAAAGATTTGCAACCCTCGAGCACAGATTTGATTTTGATATCGTAAAATTGCTCTGTTTTATAAAGCCCTTTGATGTTGTATCTGTTTGTAATTAATAATGTTCTATATTGTTCTTGTATGTTAAAAAAAAATTCTGTGAAGTCCGTCAAAATAAGGAGACCGAAGAACCTTCTTCACCGCTCATCGCCGCACGCTCTGTCGCTTAGCAACCATTACAGTTTACACACAAATCAGTTTCTTTTAATTTTTTCTTTTTTTTTTATTGTAAAACGAACAAAGACTTCACTCATGAGAATCCAGAGTGGAATAAACGTTCCAACCACCGGGAGCAGGAACAAATCAAATCAAATGTAATGATAGAAACCTTAGTCAGTTAAATAACCTGCTGCTGTCATTCTGCACATCTCTGATGTTGCTGCTATTTTCAAATATCCATTACTGTAAAAATGTCCATAGCTGGATATTGGTTGTTTATTCTCCAGGTGCACAGTTTTAAATTGTTAAAACACAGTATTTTATTGTTTATCTTTTAACTCTTCACTGTTGTGTTATTTTTAAATATTTTTCTAAGCTCCACATTTGTGTGCCTATTTTTTTTCTATAATCTTTTTGCTGCTGTTAACACCAGAATTTTCCCCATTGTAGCCCAATAAAGGGATTTTCTATTCTATTCTATGCTATGCTATTCTATAAAAGGGGTAGAAATATATATGTAAATCTAAACAATGTATCTATAAAAATATATCTGCAAAATCTCTTATATTCAACAACAAAAAATACTTTAAGCAAATTTTGCAAAACAGCAATTAAAAAATAATAAAAACTCATATCAGATTTCTAGTCCCCACACTGCAGTCAAACCCATTTACACAGTAACAGATAAAAACCTATCTGACTCAATAATCATTAAAACAACTATTTTCATTAATTTTAGACAGAGCTATTCACATTCTTTTTTTTTATATTAAACTGCACTTCTAATATTCATCACTGTTTGGCGCCAAGTACCTTTTTCCTCTGATCACGGAGCCCCCGGCTGGCCTGGTCTCGCGATGAATCCTGGGATACCCAAGGATAGATAGGATACACCGGATCCATCCTCAAATCGGGCAAAAAGAAGGGCACATTTTTTGCAGCATAAGGAGTCTTGAAATCCGACCAGACCTCGGTGCCATGCCCTTTATCTCTCTGGAGTTAAGAAAATGGAGGAAGACATGGTCACAACCATAGACCTTATGCACGTAAACGCCTCATTCGATGCTGGTCGATGTGTCTAGTGTGCGGCCATCTTGGATCGGACCAGAGTTCACACAGCTGCTGTCAGAATGAAAAGGAGATGCCTTAGATCTCATTTCAATCAAATAAAAGATGAGTCAGAGATATTACAATAATCTCTTACATGTCACAACTCCTTAAAAGACCAAAACAATTTTTTCACATATTTATTCAGATTAAAAACTATTTAAACCAAACTCAAGCTGGATCTGATATATGCAATGTTATATAATTTGCAAATAAATATGAATATGATAAACACAAACTTTTTCATATTAATATATAATAAGAGTATGTGTTACAAATTTTATATAGTATATTATTATTCAGTATTTTTAAGGATTGCTCTTTGATAATGAGTATTATGATGTGTAAAGGAAATTTTGTTTTAATGTGATTTACAAAAGTTAGTACATTTCTCATTTTGTTTTTGTTATTAATTTTATTTAAATTTTTACTTATTTTTTGAAACGTAATTGTCAAGACTTTTTTGTCAAGTCGTAGTGAATTCACTACCTTTTAAAATACTTAATAATAATAATATGCTATTGCTCTTTTTTTGTCATTGATTCTTGATATCTGAAATGAAAATCATGACTAGTAACAATTGGATTATAGAGATCTGAAATTATTTGTAGACATCCAGAATGTGTATTTTAGATAAACTTGTCTTACTATCTTTGTGGGGCCCTTCCAAATATGACCAGATACATATTTGGTCAAGCAAATATATGTTTGAACAGCCAGTTAAAATAAGTAAAGATTTGTGGATATCTGAAATTTAGTTCTTACTAGTATAAATTTGATTCCAGGGTATTTTAAATGTAATTTCTACTGGTAGAAATGTAATTAGTGATATCTAAAATACAATCGTGACTAGATATAATGCTTTAGTGCTGAAATATGACTAGTAAGTCTGCCTATAGTATGTTAAAATAGAGCATCATTATTCCATTGAAAGTTAGTCAAAATATTTTTTTTATTGTTATTATTATTAAGATTGTGAGTATCTAAAATAGCATTTTTTGCATAGGCATTATTAAACTTTAGATATCTGAAAATCCTATTTAACTAGTCATATATCAATTATTGAAATCTGTAATGATATTTCTACAAGGAGAAATATATTTTTTATGTCAAGATTTGGATTTCTGGATATCTAGAATGTTATATTAATTTTTTGATATCTGAAATTGTACAATGTATTCATCATTTGTCTGAAGCTTTGGTTGTCAGTGGCACATACCTTTGGCCCGGTAATGGACAATAGACTCTGTGATCTTTCTGTGTCTCCAATGTTGTAGAGTAATAGGTCGCTGCATAAAGTGATTCTGCCACAGAACACTGAGCTGGTGAAGGACTATTTGTTTGTTTTGTTTGTTCTCTTATTACTTTATCGTAAACTATACGGTGATAGCTATTTAAATGATCAAAACAAGTTGTCGTGTTCCCGGTCTTGGCTGCCACAACAAAACATGTTTTGCAAGTAACATGCCTTTGCTTATCTCGTCTCTTTCATCAAATCCAAAATGATCCTATATGAGAGAGTTAGACTTTTCTGTGCTTATTAAACAAGCTTTTTTTTATAATCCTTCTGCTAACTACTAACAACACTCCTCGTGTAGTTCCACAGGCTAGCTCACTTTGAGGGGTGCAGTCATAATTATTAAATTAAAAACAACTTTTTTTCAATCAATCTATTTTTAGAATCATTAAGCAACAAGACCAAGATTGAATTTGGATTAATTGCACTGCCCTAGTAAGAACCCATAAACGTAGAAAGATAACGAGGGAGATATGATAATTTTTAGTATGTGAAATGTATCAGTTTTGCTTGCAGCTTAAAAAAAAAAATAAATACATTTTGTTATTTTAAAACATATTTCTAAAAGGTTATATCAGTGGAGTTTCACAGACTTGACACAAATGATTTTCAGAGGTTGGTGCAGGCATCTGCTGTGGGCTTTCTCTTTTGTGAGGCTTTTTTGATATTTGTAAGTATCAGAATTAGGTTTGTCCCGATCCAATCCACGATCGATCAGCACCGATATTGGCAAAAATGACGGGCAAGCATGTCGATCCAGACTGCCGATCCAGTTTTTTCAAAATCCGGTCCGCATTTTCCAGTTTCGCCGATTGCATCCATTCCACTTTTTTGCGCCAGTGTTTCTCTTCTGTTTTGCATTTTTATTAAAACTTATATAATACTTGCACCTTTAACTGCTTATTATGGTTTTACTGCTCACTGTGCAATTTCAGATTGGTTATTCATAATTTGTCCAGTTTGTGTTTATTTCACAATAAACAGGTAAGTTTGTTGTTACAATCATTGTGTTTTATTCAATCTCACCTATAATTCAGCTGGCTAGATGTTATCAAGAGTACTAAAACCCTTTTCAACATAGGAGTCTTACAACTAAGGCTAAATACTTTAACTTAAACTTAAATACATGCTTTCGGATAGGCTGGTATAAAGCCAGTGTATAAATGTCGGATCGGGAAGTCCAAAAACAATATAGGTGTACCGGATCGGAAGTGCAAAAACTGGATCGGGACATCTCTAATCAGAATTATATGGATTGAAATAAAAAATATATATTACTTTTAAAATTTTGATCATATTGTTCAACAATAGAGTGATGATAGTAAAACATTCAGCTCTTTGCTTTTTCTCACAGCGATCCACTCTCTGAGGTATTTCTACACGGCATCTTCTGTAATCCCAAACCTCCCTTCCTATGTGTCTGTTGGATTGGTGGATGATGTTCAGATCAGTTACTGTGACAGCAGAACCCAGAAAAACGTTCCTAAACAGGAATGGATGAATGAAGTGAGTTCAGAACATTCACGTTACTGGGAGGAGGAAACTGATACATGCCAGAAAAAACAACAAATCTTCAATGTCAACATAGGCATTGCAAAACAACGAATGAACCAGACTGGAGGTTTGTTCATTATTTCCTGTCATATATTCTTTAACAACTGCTATTTTATAGTTTTCGTTTAGGTTTTCGCAAACATTCGTATCTATTATTGTGCACATGGTTTTAAGGGGTTGTGAGTTTTCATCACAAGTGTACCAGATATACACATGGGGGGTTGGAGGTCAAGCTAAAACACTTTTTCCTATTTTATGATGTTCCTTTAGCTCATGTTAATGCTTATTTTACTGTACTTGGACATTGAAGTTGTTTTCATCCGTTTTTTTTTATTTTTATTTGTGATATATTTCTTTTGAACATTTTAGAACATGTTTTAATGTAGCAAGTTTTAAAATAAGTTTTCAACAATGATTTTACCTTAAAATAGTCCAATATATTCCCAGGTTCTCAGTCCCAGGCTACAAATAGCATTGGTTAAAATCAAAAGTTTTCTGTTCACTCGTTACAATGATGAAAGTTGTGAACTATCCCCTAGTTTCTGTGTCTCTGCATTATTTATCTCTTTTTCTAAATAGTATAGTCTCTCCCAAAGTCCCTCAAATAAATATATATATATTTTTTTGCTAATTTAACTGGGAGAATGTACAAAATATATTTATTTTGAAAAGAGGAGACATCTTTTACCAGAGTTTGCTATTCCTAATTTCCGTCGTCCCTTGGAAAGTTCCCAAATTTAAAAACACATTAAAGAACAAACTTCTTTGATCTAAAATACTAAGAAATACTGTAAATATAAAATATACACACAGTCAGTGATAGAGTTCTTTACAGATTAGCTGGACTGAAGTTTGTGAGCAGTTATATATTAATAAACTAAAAAAAAAAGCCATTCCAAACCATTTCCATTCTATTTATATCCTTAAAGTTATTTAATTAAATATTTGGAACAGAAAACAGTAAATGTTTTTATTCATCTGTAGCCACTGTAGTATTAAAACCTTTAAACAGTTGGTAAAGTGACCAACATTGTTTTTCTGGGAACGGTAATAGAAAGTTTGGGTTTTTGCTCAAAGTTCTGTTAAAGGTTTCAGTGTTTTATTAAGGAACTTTTTACAGTGAAATGTATTTTTTGGGGAGTAATTAATGAAGTTTAAAGTCACTTCTATTGATCAAACTCTGTCTCTTTGTCTCAGGAGTTCACGTCTACCAGCAGATGTACGGCTGTGAGTGGGATAATGAGACTGGAGAGGTTAAAGGTTATGATCAGATTGGTTACAATGGAGAAGATTTCATTGTTTTGGACCTGAAGACACTGACATGGATCGCTCCAAAACCACAGGCTGTCATCACCAAACTCGAGTGGGATAATGATAGATATATTGCAAATAATGAGCAGTTCTACTTAACTCGGACGTGTCCTGAGTGGCTGAAGAAGTATGTGAGCTACGGGAGGAGCTCTCTGATGAGAACAGGTATTACTAAACATCATGTAGTAAAAAATGAAAAGCTAAATATATGTTTTCTCTTTGTTCTGTATAAGCATTATTAAGTTTCAGTTACTGGTGTTTGCTTTGTGTTTTTTTTACTCTGTCAATTTTTCATCTATATTAAATTATTTCTTCAGAAATGAACTTATCAGTCTTTTTCTATATGTTAATATTTATATTTTGTTTATAAGTTATGAGCAGAACATTTATGTATTCTCCAGATCTTCCCTCAGTGTCCATCCTCCAGAACTCTTCCTCCTCTCCAATCAGCTGCTTTGCTACAGGTTTCTACCCCAACAGAGCAGAAATGTTCTGGAGGAAAGATGGAGCAGAGATCCATGATGGTGTGGAGAAAGGAGAGATCCTCCCTAACAATGATGGAACCTTCCAGATGAGCGTTGACCTGAAACTTCCATCCTCTGAAGACTGGACCAAATATGAATGTGTGTTTCAGCTCTCTGGTGTTAACAGAGATGTCATCACTCCTCTGGAAAAAACAAAGATCAGGACTAATGAAGGTAATACTTTAGTATTATAAATTGGCTTTAAAAACAATATGTTGATAAATTGTGTTTTATTTTGTATACATTTGTTGTAGAAACTCAAGTTTGTATTTTTTACTTTGCTTCATGGATTTTTAATGGATTTCATATTTGGAAAACAGAAGAGCAAACAGTGACTTCCAAGTTTGCTCCTTTACATCTGTCTTTGGGGTTAAACTACAGTTGAAAAACAAGTTTCCACAGTGTCTTAAAGATTCATGAACAGTTGTCTAAATTGAAAGTCACAAAAACATAATTATTTTTCACCCTATGTTCACTCATATCTTTAATTAGTTCACTTGTTTATTCTTTTTCTATTCGTTTTATCTTCAGTTTTTTCCATGTATTGCAGTTGTGGTGATACATTTATATAATAATATATAATAATTCACAATTTATCAAACCAACAGGCCTGTAATGCAGAGCAGCAGGACGAGGAAGCAGATAATGTCCTGATAAAAAGGCGATGGACATTTATTGATATAGCCTCCTATAAAAAGATTAGTGGCTGATTCACTCTTTGTTTGTTTATTTGAGGCAAACATATAAATCTTTAGATGGATCTCTACCATCTCCTCAGCAGCTACAGGCCAACATCTCCTCCATGATGGGAGCTCAGCCTAAATCAAATTTAATGGACGTGTTGAACAAAAGTGAAAGATAAATTCTTCTAACAAGACTGGAGGATTTACAGTGGAGTAATGATGGCGCTCCCACAGTGCAGCTAAGGACAGAAATTAAAGTTGGAATATTTCAGTAACCCTTTGATGCTGATATTAAATTAGTTTATTAAACTCCAGCACAGTAAAATGGGTCGTAACTTCTTTTTGGCTGCATAGTTAGTTTCATTGCTGACTGCAGACAACATGAATAAATGTTGGTAAATTTTTTTTGATGTTTTAAAAAAAGGAAAAACCCTACAGAGAAGCATGAGGTCTGGCAGCAAAAACATTTATTCAACCTAAAAAAAATAGCAGACCTGAAAAGAAGCTATGATTAATGTTTAGGCTAAAGTAGGACAGAAAAAGCTCAGTTTAAAAGCCTGTCAGCTCATCGATCAGAAATATTTCATTTAGCTAAGAAGTCTCCCATAGAGGGCTGCCTAAACACAGAGGGGAGAGGGGCTGATGTCTCCTCAAATCAAATCCGCCCCCCTCCTTCCCCTGCCAGTCTGAGCCCCCATTCTAACATCCAATCACCATGTAGGTTACTAATGAGTCCAGAAGTAACCTGGCTGACTGTGATGAGACACACTGGAGGATCAGAGCTGAAGGGGTTAAACTATGATGAATCAGTGATGTTCTGTTAAATTCATCATAGTTATTCATGTTTACAGATACTTTATAAATAATAAAACTAAACAGAAAGTATAAATTATTTTTGTTAACAGGAGAATACTTTTCATTCTCCTCATAGTATTAATCAGCCTGTGGAAATGTGTTTAATTCACAAAAGCCTGTATCTATGGATCAGCCTCCCTCCTCCTCATTTTAACCAGTGAAGCAGAAAACAGAACAGCTGCTCAGACAGATATATGCATTTAAATCTGTTTTTGCAAATATGTATTATTTAAAAAACACCAATTGAAGAAAAATCCTCTCCTTGCTGAAATCATTCATGTTTTATATCTGATGAAACTAAAGAAGCTTACATGTCAAACTCTGCAGGTCGTCCTTGCAGCTGCTTTTCAAAGAAGTACAGGAACTGACTGCTCCTGTTCTTATTGTGCACAGAACTAAGCAGTCAGATTCTGAAATCCCATTTTAAATTGTAAGCTCTAGAACACTTCTAATTTTCTCCATGGTCAGCTTCCAATAACAATTCTCCATTTTGAGACAAGAAAATACAAATCGGCTAATGTTCTAATAAAAAAAAATAGCTTCAGCTGAATAGGTTCTAATTTATTGCAGATAAAGTCAATATAATTATTTATTAAATTTCAGGTTTCTCCTGGTTTTTAAAAGGTTTTTCATGGTGCTTAAAACTTTATTTAGAGGCAGAGAAAGAGCTGCTTATTTGTTCTGTGTTTATAATTTTTTGTTTTGTTTTGCTGAGGTTAAAGAAACTGCTGATTACTCACAAATAAATCAGAAATAGGAGCAGTTGTATCAGTGGCTTCACTGAAAACTTTTTTAATGTCTCACCTTTGCACAGGTAGTAAAGCTGTTCTTCATTTGATTCAGTTGGAAATTTTCCAGGCAGAAATGCTTCTAAAACCCTTAGAGCTCAGAAAGTTGACCATATTTAGATTGTTTTTGAATTCATGAGCGCAAAAGGATGTTTGGATAAACTCAAATCACTGAGTAAAAATTCAGAGCTTAAACAGCAGTATTACTTCAATTTTGTTCAAAATCCAGTAATATTTTTACTGCAGTTTTTACTCAAAGGCTTTAATATTTTTTCACGCTCAAGCTTACAGCTTACATATTTTAATCAGTTTAAATGATTTTATTTCAGGACTCCCCATTGTGATCATTATTGGTGTTGTTATTGCTGCACTTCTGGCTCTGGTTGCCATCATTGCTGGAGTCGTCGTCTGGTTGAA
>JAGKQL010004896.1:0-12762 GCA_018398635.1 Cyprinodon brontotheroides
TTGTCGTGGGAAAAAAGTATTCAACTATTCATCCTAGTTAAATAAACGGAGATCGATGGATTTCACTCAGTCGGCACATTTATTAAAATCTTTGCAAAGAGAGAACAGTCATCATGGCACAGCATTCTGCTCTGTTCTGATCTGGGCAGGGTTCGTTCCCCCCTAGTTACAACAATCGAAAGCAGTCAGAGTCATAACAAATTACACACACTTTGCTTAACAGTAACATGTTATGAATAAACCTTGAGAACGAATCTGGATTGTTATGGGAAGAAGCTATGTCTGATCTACAAACAACATTCTGCAGGGAATGGTGTGGCCTTGAGAGAGAAACAGACTAAGTGAAAACTTTTATAGTGAGTAAATATGAATATTAATATATAATGAGAGAAAGATATAAATTTTCCCACAACAATGTCAAATGATATCTTCATGAATATTGTGTTTTTTAAGGATCATCTGCATCCTCTTGCTGTGTTGTCTGAAGATGCCCAGTGTGTGGCACAGCTGGCATATCTCACTGTTGTGTTTGTTAAACTTAATGAGCTTAACCATCATAACAAAACAAAGAATTCACCAAAAAGCTCAAACTATGGGAGAGAAAATGTGATGAAGGGGATGTTAGTTGTTTCCTACTTGATTCCCATCTTGCTACCACTGATGCTGGCAGGGATCCAGTGGTCAGACACATCTGTTCATCCTCTCACTGATTTTATTCAGTGTTTTCAGGACAATGAACAAACACTGAATTGGATGAGGGACCCGTTCACTGTGAGTAAGAGTAGCAGCAACCTTCCCACAAGGCTGCAGAAAGATTTGATGGATTCATCTTCTGATGGTGGGCTAAACATAAGATTTGCTGAAAAGACATTGACAGAGTTTTGGTGTGATGTGGAGAAAGAATATCCTGAACTGCAGATGCACTGTTTGAACCTTTACCTTTTAGTTCTACTTATGTGTCTGTGAGGCGACCTTCTTAGCTTTGACACATCAAAACCACAGAGGAACAGACTGGATGTGGAGAACAGCCTGATAACAGCTGTTTCTTCCAGATCTATCGGTCACGGTTGGGTGGAGGTTTTTAAAGACCCAAATGCAGAGATCAGGAGGCAGAGGTGAGTCGTACAAATTTAATAGGCAACTGAGGCAGAAATCCAAAATACTCATAACCAAAAATCAGTTTACATAAGCGAAAACTCACATAGGAAGCCAGAGACGAGGGAACAACAAAACAAACAAGCACGGAGTGACTGTAGAGGTGGTGTATATATGGGAGACTGAACCAAGACAGGCTAATCAGCAGATTGGGAGCAGGTGTGAGTGGAACCAACTAGGAGGAAGCCAAGGTGAAAGAGAAAAGCACAAGGGGACAGCAGAGAGTAACTCAAGAACTAAACTGACAAAAAAACAACTACAAATACAGAGAAACTAAGAATAAACCCAAACAGACACTATCAGAGCTCATCAAAGACACCAAAACTCAGATAATAAAAACACAATAAAACTCAAATAGTGAATCTGAATATTATTTAGTGTTCAATGTTTTGTTCCGAATTGGTCAAGTTTAGATGTGTTTATAGTGAATTTATTCAGATGTTAAAAAAGGTGTATATATATATATATAGATCTATCTATCTATCTATCTATCGAGAGAGAGAGAGAGAGAGAGAGAAGGAGAGAGAGAGAGAGAGAGAGAGAGAGAGAGAGAGAGAGAGATACTGCGCACAACCCTCAAATTCCCAGGCCTCTGGTAGAGGACCCGAGCTTGAGGATGACACATACCACCCCAGGGGTGAGAAAACAGTTTGGTTTTTTTTTCGTACACATTTATATGTACATTTTGTATTTGTTTCAATTACCTATTCACTTTCCAACATATAGGCAACATATTTATCTTATTATTTAAACTTAATTCAAAATAACAAAACATCTGAGAATTTAATTTTAAACTTAAGTAGATTGAATAAATATTCTTCCTTTTATAATCAGTTGTTATTTGTTCTGCTTTTAGAAAATCATTAACAAGTTTGACTGAGGTGACGCTCCTGGTATAACTACATGGCTCAGGAGGAACACCAGTTAAAAAAGGTTGGGAACCACTGGTTTAAACAACCAAAAGCCAAAAGAATCACCAGAGGAAAACAAGGGTGATAATCATTGGTCCACGATCCAAGGAGCAAATTAAAGTCCAAAGTTTAAACCAAAAAGGTTGCGGCTCCAACAGCAATCTGAGCTCAGCTTTTAAGCATTTACACGTTTATGTTTTCTACCAGTGTTTCAAAATATTTTAATAATAGTGAAATTATTTTCTAATATTTAATATTTTGTGCTTTTTTTTCTTCTAAAAGGGATTTACATTTTTATCGATGTCTTCTTGATTTTCTATGAGTGATTTTATTTTTGATCTGTGTTTTAAATGTTGCATCCTGAGCTGGATATCTTTATAAAATGTTGTTACTGTCTGATGACGACAATAAAGATTCTTCATATGATAACTATCCTTTGTTTTAGTCTCACAAAGTTCATTTTCAGCTTCTGTATCTAAATCTGATACTTTATTAGGAACATTGTGAAGAAGTCCTGAACAAGAAAGTAACAAACATCTCAGGTTTATATGGAGTTTTTTTTTAAATAAAGAAAAAATAAAAATGACAAAAATAAAAATGACAAAATAAAAGAAAAGCAGCAGAAGAAGCTCTGAAACATCCAGTGTGAATAGAAAGTCTGAGGCATCAGGGATTTTGCTGCAGGCTCAGAGCAGAGAAGAAGATCAGAGATATCAGAGCATCAGAGGAAAATAGTGAAACATTAAAGTTAATGAGACATAAAGGAAAAATCTAAAATCCCTGATAAGGTAACAGATGTAGAAAAGCCTGCTATCAGTTCAGAGGCTGGGCTAATGGCTGACTGATGATTGAAGATGTGAGCTGCTGTTGATCAGCTGGATCAGAATGAAGGACTGGAAGCATCTCTCTCTGCTGGACAATCAGACACACCAGGACCAGTTCTTACTGGTTTATGGAGGATCAGGAAAACTGGATCTGAAATAAACCCTGAAGGAACTAAATATTACCACATTTTCTTTGCTCTGAAGCTCCAAACGATGAACTTTAAGGAAACAGTTTTCAGATTTTACACATTGATGGTAAATAATGATGGAGAGGTTGTTCCTCAGGAGGTTCAGGCTGGTTCTGGATCAACTGGAGTTCTGGGTCCAACTGGGTTCAGATGTTCATTCTGTTGCTGTTCTGACTGCAGCGTTAACTATTCCCACTGTTTCTCTGCACCATAAACACATCAGACCTCCAGTTATCAGAGTCCTGTCCTCCACAGACGTCCTCAGGTTCATCTGCAGCTGAGGGTCCATGTTGGTTCTGGTATTAATGTTCTAATGGAAACCAGCTCCAGGCAGCAGGAAGGATCCAGTTATAGCTTTAGGATCAGAACCACTGGTTCTGTTCTTTCAGTGGAAACGTCCACCTGATGCTTTAAACCCAGTTTGGTTCTGATTGTTCTACCTGAAATGCTTCCAGTCCTCAATCATCAATACTGATCAATACAGAGTCACAGACTGGATCCAGTGTCTCTCTTCATACACCAGAACCTTCACTGAGATCTTCTCTCTGCTCCAAAGTCCGATTGGATCAGGGATCAAAGACGGATCAATGAACTGATCAGACTGCATGTTCAGCCAGCAGAGGAGTTGGGTCAGTGGAGCCTCTTGTAGTTCTGTTGTCCTCTGGTTGCTTCTGAGGTCGGTCTACTTCGTCCACAGCTGTTTGTGATGAGGAGACAGAGGCTGTTTAGACAGAAGACAAACAGAAAGAGACGGATCGACAGAGGAACAAACCTTTGACTATAAGATGAACTATTGCCTTTCTCCTGATGTTCTGGTGGTGGACTCCACAATAGTACTTTCCACCGTCTTTCTTTCAGAATCAGACTGAGGTCTCCAGTTTCCAGTGGGTCATCTTTCATCTCAGCTCTCTCTCTGTAGTCCTCTTGTACTTTCGCCTGATCTTTACCATTCTTATAGACATAGACCTCGTTGTCTTTTTTGTTGAACCACCTCACCACAGTATCTCCTGGCAGATCAGGTGTTGTCTTGAATGGCAGCGTGACAGAATCCTTCCCCTCCTTCACCTCCACCTGATGTGCTGAGGGAACAACAAAGAGGAAGATTAGCTGTAGAGACAGCAGCAGATTTTCATCACTTCATTGAATGACTGTATATAAAGCTGAAGGCCAGAAGCAGAAAGATTTCAGATGATCACTTCTCACTCTGACCAAAGATCCCTTGGTGTTTCCACACTGAGGATGAATCAGTGCTGCCTTATTGGTCCTTATTGATCTGACGGAACATCAGAGGACCCTAATGCTGAACTGGGTTGTCTGCTGAACTGGGCACTTTTATCTGGTTTGGTCTGCCGCGGTTTCCGTAGAGTCGTGAACGCGCTTTTAGGAAATCCTATGAACTACTGTTTATGCTCTAAAAACATTCTAAATTACTTTGTTTCGAGTAAATTATGGACGCTACCCACTCAGGACACTTGGAATACATTGGACGAGCAGTATGGAGGAATATTGACAAGTTTTTTATGGACTTTTATGGACCTTTCTGTATCGGGCACCATAGACCTCCATTATTTGAATGTCAGCAGACAGCAAGAAGCCTCCCAGATCTCCAGATGCATTTGAGATATCAAAAAAGTACTCCAGGGTGTTGTTCAGCATGGGGGTGAGTAGAAAATGAAGGCTAATCATGTTTTGGGTGTACTATTCCTTTAAGACAAATTAGTGGAGTAGTCACTTAGAAAGATCCAGGCTCTTATTTTCATTCGACTTCATTATTGTAATGCACTTTATGCTGGTGTTGGTCAAGCATCTGTTTCATTCCTTCCATTATTTGTGTTCTTTGTATTTGTTGCACATGATAATACTGATTTGTCATGTTATGAGCATTTAAACACAGCCAGTGTGACGAGTTTGCATTTATTAGCTAACTCATATATTAGATTGTTTCTAACTCATACCTACCACTATGGTTTTTTTAATATCTGCTGCAGTTTTTTCCACATGCTTCTCTCCTGTGGATCACATGGTGTTTACCTGAAATTAGTCCGCTTTACCGGCAATTCAATGCCTCTTTGTTAGTTCAGAGATCCACCAGGGGCACAGTATGGGGGGAAAGTTAGGATGATTCTAAGGGCCCTTGACTGAGGGGGGACCCAAAAGAAGAAGAAAAGATTTGTCCCGCTATATTTTTCAAATGTAAAAAGAAAATTCAGCAGTAAAATAAATCATCTTCTTCTGGTACTTAAATGCCACATGCACGTCATTTGACGTAGTGAGAATGAAAGAAACAAATAAAAAAGAAAATGTGTAAATAAGCAGCAGTGTGGTAAAAACGTCTTCGGCTTAAAAGCACCCCAAAGTCTGGGTTTCAAAAAGGAAGGAAAAGGAAGGAGAAAGAGGAGAGAGGGAGAAGGTGTCTGATACCAGGACCCAGTTTTTCCCCTCAAGTTTTTTTCAGAGAAGTTTTTTTTTTTTACTGAATTGATTAAAATAACAATAGATTAAGATCTGCTGGATACAACTACTCAGTTATTCTTCTTCAATGTCAGAGGGGATTCACATCATTAATGTTGTGGCCCAGCTGGGTGCATCTGAAACGGAGCATTTTTATTATTTCGTTGTTTCGTTTTTACTTTTCAAGAAGAATTTAACCAGGATTATACTAACATTTAATTAGCTTATGGTGTGTCTGTAAATAACACAGAGGCCAAACAACTAAGTCAGAAATCACCTTTATAACCAGACCAGGAAACAGGACAACACCTTCGGAGGGTTAACAACAGCTAAACACTAGTAGCTGTTTAGCAGGATGTTTCCATTAAATAAATGTTTCCTTTATCATGTAAACAGATGATCCACCAGCAGACCCATTTCTTTAAACACTTACCCCTCCGTTTCCCAGTGACAGGTGAGCAACATTGTATTCTGGGACAGGCCAGTTTGCATCAGTACAGTATATTGGAATTTCCCTAATTTTACCCTTTTATATATATTTATATATATTATATTTATATTTTTATATACAAACTGAATACACAATTGTACACTGATTTAGTAACTACCAATGGTCTTTGAACCTCACTGCATTTATGTATTATTAATTGATGGGTCAATGTGGTTTGTACCTAACAAACCTGGAAATTTACTTAATTTAAAACCAGAAAGTGCAGGGAATTATATCATACGATCGAGGTGTTTGTCAGAACTAAACCTACAACATTTTGGTTGATCTGCTGCCGCTTGTTAGAGACCAATCAAGGTCTAATGTTTAGATATAAAAGCGTGGATGATTTTTTTGTTACAGTTTTAAGGTGGAAAACCATTCATGTTCTAATATTTTGAAGAATATTGTAGTTTATTCTATATAAGACATCAAGTTGTTTTTCCCTAACAAAAAAATGATTCCATTTTCTGGCATGATCTCTGGCCTTTGGCAAAGTTAAGTCGAGGTCAGGGCCTACCTTGCAAATTTTAGGAAAACAACAATGGAGTGTCATTCCTGCATAGGTTGGAGTAGATCTCTGCACAAAACTTCACAGTCAGATAAAAATGCATTCAGACCTCCAAATCAATACATAATCAGATTGTTCTGTTTACATAGTGATACGTTATCAGAATAAAATATTAGCAGAAATATGACATGCCTTCTGTCAAAAAGGAAGATTTTTATGACCCCTCCTCCCCTTCCTACCATGTGGCCCCTCCCCAATTTCCTTTCTAAGGGTTATAACAGGCAGGTGCACCTTTGTACAGCATTTTATCGTCACCCATTAAGATTAAATATGTGTAAAGACTATTCTTTGACCTGCTCCAAGAAACTGTTCCTTTAAATGCAGCATCTATCTACTTTCCTCATGAAAGAAGAACCGGTTTGTGTTTTCCTCACCACACTTCCACCCTTAACTCAGAGAAAGCATCCTAATTTTATTGTCATTTTCCAGATCCACCATCAATCAAACTTAAGATGGTCCAAGAGTCTGATTAATCAATTAACTCCTCTTGTTGTGAAACAAATTAAGATTGTGATACATCACAGCTGTTACTGCTGCCATGGTTGGCTAAAAGCTCCACATGGGAGACGTGTGTCACTTGATCCACCCAATCAGCACCAAGAATGGTACTAAATATCCCTCCCTTTGGCAAACACTTTCCACAGGAGCCTTTCCAGATGGATAATGTGTAGAATTCAAATTAAAGGATCAATATGGCTCGTGCCAGGTTAGCAAATAACTGCTGATAATGACCAACTTTAGAGTTGTGCTTTCTAGTTCAGAAGTTCCAAACAAGTATCAGAAATGATAGAGTTCCTTAATGTATGATGCTGCCTAGCTTGTAGCAATAATACCCTGTCAATAAAGCTCTGCTGCTTCCAAAACTGGCAAAGTGCTTTTCAGAGGAGCCTGATCCTTGATAAACTGATTGGATGGTGGAAACTTTAAGGTTGAGTTTCTCTCCTGAAAACATCTTAGAGCTAATTTTTAGAGCTTTGAGAAACTATTAATGGTTTAAAACCATTACATTCATGCACTTACTTTCCATTTACTGCTGCTGAAGGTGCAATGCATTGTGGGATAGATCTCTGGACCAAGTCCACAGAATCCATTCTCGATTAAATAGGGCAAAACCAGAACACATCCAGGTGCTCTGTGCTGTAGACTCTGCAGGTGTAGGTCCCACTGTCTCTCTCTCTGTTTGGTCTCTCCAGAGTCAGACTGAGGTCTCCAGTTCTCAGCAGGTCTTCATTCATCTTGGTTCTGGTTCTGTAGAACTCATCCTGTTCTCCAGACTGATCAGAACCGTTCTTAAACACATGGACCTTCCTGTCTTTACTGTCCACCCACTCCACTCTAGCATCTCCAGGCAGGTTCTCTCTGGTTCTCCAGGGCAGCAGGACAGACTCCTCTCCTGACTCCACCTCCACCTGTGGGACTGAGAGACAACAAAGGAGCAGATGAGTTGGACAGACAGCAGCAGCAGCTCTGAGGACATTTTCTCTGACTGGATGAAGGTCCAACATGTTGGACTGGTTCCAGTCTGAAATGTGTCCATGTCTCCAGTGAACAGAGACAGTGTTGTCTTTGCTGTGGGTCCAATCAGCAGCAGAACCCACTGTGGGACAGTGTGTCCTGGAGACCCGTTAGTTGACTGCAGGGGAAACAGGGTTCTGGTTCTGGCTCAGTGTCAGAGGACATGAGGACGTCCTTTTCAGTCCACATGAAGCTCTCTGGGTTCTCCTGAGTCCCTCAGCTTCTTCCTGTTCCTCAGAACCTTCAGAGTAGAGAAGCTTCTCTCTCTGCCAACCGGACCGGGTTCTGGAAGTGTTGATGAAGCTACTTTAACATGATGGTTCTGATCCATGATTACAGTCACACAGCAGAACTATCAGATGTTGGACCTGTCTGTTGGCAGGAGGAACCAGAAAGTTCTGGACTGATCTGGATCAGTTTAGAACTGATTGACTCTGATTTGGACCCAGATCAGCTGATGGATCCAGGAAGGTTCTGATCAGAGGTTCTGTTGGGTTCCAGCTTCTCTGTTTGCAGGAAGAAGGAAATGTGGGAACGACGGAACCAGGAGAAGATCCAGTCTGAGATATGAGCTAGAAGACCAACAGACATCAGGTTCTGCTGCAGGTCCAGATGCTTCAAAGTTCTCAGAACCTTTTTATTCTGCTGACGTTAAAGTTTGATCCGTTTCACAGTGAAACTGGTTCTGGTTGGTCAGAGTGAAAATCAATCTGGGTTTCATCCAGAACCTTCTAGAACCAAGCTAACATGAACACTGACTGAAAGGTGAGACGAATTGAACCATCTGGACCTCTAAGGCTCGGTTCTACTGGATCCTGGAAGGATCAGTTCTTCTGCTATCAGGAGAATTTAGGTAGAAATTCTGCAAATATGGATCAGATGTTCTGGTTCTGCTGGTTTCAGGGTCAGATGTTAAACCAGTGGTTCTGCTGGTTTCAGGGTCAGATGTTAAACCAGTGGTTCTGGTTCTACTGGTTTCAGGGTCAGATGTTGAACCAGTGGTTCTGGTTCTGCTGGTTTCAGGGTCAGATGTTAAACCAGTGGTTCTGGTTCTGCTGGTTTCAGGGGTCAGATGTTAAACCAGTGGTTCTGGTTCTGCTGGTTTCAGGGTCAGATGTTAAACCAGTGGTTCTGGTTCTGTTCTGCAGGAACCTAAATGCTGCTGTTTCTCTTCTGACCCGTCTGTTGGTTCTGGTCCAGCTGCTCCTTCCTCCATTGATCAGATGAGTGTTTGTCAGGAGAAGTGATGAAAACCTGGAGCTGGAAACTGGTCCCTGTCTGGACCGGACCTCTGCCTCCTGCTCTGGTTCCTCATCTTCACTCATTCTAATGTTGGTTCTGGAAAAATGCTGAACTCATTCCATCACATTTACTGGGACTCTGAACCTCAGACAGACACATTGACCTTTGACCTTCTAATGAGCCTCTGATCACTATTGATCACAACTGATCAGCTGATTGGAGAAAATACAACATCAGATTTAAACCACTGACCTTTGACCTCTAGACGAACTTCTTTCTTCATCAGGATCTTTCCCTCCTTGCTGTAGACGCTGCAGGTGTAGGTCCCACTGTCTCCATCTGTTGGGTATCTCAGAGTCAGACTGAGGTCTCCAGTTCTCAGCAGGTCTTCATTCATCTTGGTTCTGGTTCTGTAGAACTGGTTCTGTTCTCCAGGCTGATCAGAACCGTTCTCAAACACATGGACCTTCCTGTCCATCCTGTCCTTCCACTCCACTCTTGCATCTCCAGGCAGTAGTGGTCTGGTTCTCCAGGGCAGCAGGACAGTCTTCTCCCCTGACTCCACCACCACCAGGTAATTCTGAGGACAACAAAGGATCAGATGAGTTGGACAGACAGCAGCAGCAGCTCTGATGGTCTCTGAATGTCTCCTCCTCGTCTCTGTGTCTCATGTTGGTGGAGGACTCTCAGACTGAAGAAGGTCCAGCAGCTTGTTTGAGGACGTGGACCAACCAGGTGACCTGAGCTCAGCTGACTGTCTCCCCTGTCTGACAGAAACCAGTTTAAACCAGTTTCTGATGAAGACATGTTTTCTTCATCGGGAGATTTGGAGCAGCTACCAAAGGAGGAGTCAGAACCTCCTGAGGAAGCAATCAGATGGATGGATGAGGGAGAAGATGGTGGATCAGATGATGATCAGAGAGCTGAGGACTTGATGGACCATGATGGAAGCATCAGGCCACAGATATCTGTCCATCTCCACTCTGAGCTTCTGATGAAGAACTGGGAAGCAGCTGCTGACTGACAGCAAACTGAGCAGCTCTGCTTCATCCTCAGTCACTGACTCATTAGTTTCTGCTTCTGTTTGTCCTCCAGCAGACAAAGAGACATGAAGCTGCTGAGATCTGAGCCACCAGAAGGTTCCTCAGAGACACAGAGAGGAGCTTCTAGAGTCCTGCTCTGGATCCTCATGGAGAAGGTGGAGGCCAGGACAGGAGATCACACAGAGACCATCGGCATTATGGGTAACAGAGTTTTAGAGACTCACCTGGAATGAAGTTGTGCCGATAATAATATAAAAGACCTGCAGAGAGAATCAGAACCAGGGGAACCAGGAGAACCAGGAGAGCTATGGCCCAGGATGGAAATGGTTCTGTGGAGACAAAAGAAGAACATCATGACCTCTGACCTGGATCTACAGCAGATGTTTATGTTCCTGACTTTAACCAGCAGCTCTCAGTTCTTCTCCTCTAAAGGTTCTGATGGTCCAGATGGAGCTATAGAGAACAGATTTATCAAGGTTCTCCTCCACAGTCCTCTCTGCTAGAACCTGGTGACCAACAGGAGGAGCAGCTGGAAGCTAGAAGGAGCTGCTTGGTGATGAGAGCTGGAAGCTCCTGGTGGCCTGTGTTTACTGGGACAGCTTCACCACAGTCCTCTAGAGCAGTGTTTTTCAACCCTACTGCCCTGCATGTTTTAGAAGTTTCCCAGCTTTGAAACACCTCCTATCAATTGATAGCAGATTATCAGGCTTTGCTGAACTGCAATCATCTGAATCAGGTGTGCTGAAGCTCAGAAACATCCAAAACATGCAGAGCAGTGTGCCTTGAGGACCAGGGGTGAAAGACACTAATTTAAATTACGTAACTCAATGCTAGAACTGCTAATGGGGATCAATACATCAAACTGTGTAATGTAATAGTAGAGGTAGACTAAGCTTAGTTCACTGTATTGCTACAGCTGAGGGAATCTATGTTATAAGGAAGACCAAACCTAAATATATTATTAACATTGATTTTTAGTTTGAGTGAATTTCCTGTTTACAGAGTTACTGTGGATTTCTCTTTCTGAAGATCATTGCAATCTATGAATCTGTTTAACTAGAAACAATCAGAAGAAATGTATTTATTTTCCATATATAAATACATGAAATACATTTAAATATGTTGAAAATAAGGATAAATGAAGGAGTTGGTCAGTTTCCAACCTCATAGGTGTTATATGATGTTAAAATTATCTAAATAACAACACAGAGCTACTCCTTTGCTGAAGGAAGAGCAGAGAGGCTTAAAAACATCAAAACTGGTCAGAGCTCAGAATAGAGAAAACAGCTGCAGGCAGCTGCTTCTCCTCTTCCTGGTGTTTCCAACACTGGGAAGCAGCATAGCATGTTGTTTGGTGCAGATGTTAGAAATTGCTCTCCTGCAAACATCACTGCTAAGAAGTTCTTTAGAGGATTCTCAGAAGCAATCAGTGATCCTCTCTCCTCTGAGGACGTTTACCAAACCCTAAAGGCTGAATAAGAAACTCCACCATCTATGTTCCACACAGAATCATGCAGAGGGGAAATATAGGCTAGCTGATAGGCAGCTGATATTCAGCTTAGATTTAAAGAAGAGGGAGGAGAGAATCTAACACAGCACCAGGCTCAGGGCCGTATCCTGGAGGTGGGAACACTGGGGGCTGAGCCCACACCCTATAAGGGGGATCTGTGAGAATTTAACTGGAAAAGAGTTTTTATTATTGAAGTCATTTTAGCGAGCATCTGGTTCTTGGTTTGAAGGTAAATAGTGTAATATGTACAGTCTGCTGTATATAAACATCTACAAACATCATGTGATTTAACCCATAAATATCAGAACAAGAGAAGATTATGAAAAATAACCTTTGGAGAGAAATGATTTTCCCTCCTGGATGAAACAAAGAGGAGTGATAGAAACAGCTTCACATTATTGTTGGTACTATAAAAAAAGAAATCACTGGCTTGTGTTTCATTCCATTGTTTTCTTACACCCTGCATGCATTTTAAAAATATAGACCAATAAAACCTCCAGATAACAGCTAAATTAAATAGTTTTAAAACAATCCAGAATTTCCCAATTGTGGGACAATAAAGGGATTTTTCTATTTTAAATTACTTTTCTTTAGCCTCTTGCTTCTCCATTATGATAATTACCGGAAAAAATAAAATAAAAAAATTCAACTAAACTGAGGCTGTATCTATAGACGTCTTTATTTAAAGAAAGCTTTAGAAAAGATTATTTTATTATTTCATTAACAAAAACAAACTTTCACTTTAAAATCATTTTCGTCCATTAGACCCACTTAAAGCTACAGTGTGTAATTTTCAGCCACATCTAGCGGTCAGACTGCAGACCGCAGCAACATGAACATCTCCCCCCCACCGCTTCTCCCCCCC